>JAJJWN010000442.1:0-27826 GCA_021655885.1 Fusarium abutilonis
TATTTAAATAGGAACGCTATGTAGGTTTATTAGTTATATTATATTAAAGCTTAAAGTAGAGAAAAATCAAACTATGTCTTAGCTAAATAGATATTATCTAGGAATTCTAAAGATATTCTAAAGATAAACCAGCAACTAGTCCCGTATTGCAATTAGTTACTAAATTGAGCAAGAGATAATCCCTAGGATATATTTCTACTATAAAATATAAAGAAAACTCTCTGGTTAAAGATTTATAGCCTCTCACTATAAATCAGCCTTTGCTCCTTTCTCTAGAAGCAATCTTCTAATAGCCTCGCAATAGTCTCCCTGTAACTCAGACAACTTCTTAAAAGCATAGTTAAGCGCAGTCTTTCTATCTCTATCCTGCAGATCAATGTTTTAAATTTCTCAATAATCGTTTCGTCGATAATTTCGTTGTCCTCTTGAATGGCTTTGATGAACAAAGTCTAACCTTTGTCGTCTTTTAAGTCCACATTGGCCCCTCTCTCGATGATGAGACTCGCTGCAATGCTATCCTCATTTTTAATAGCTATCATCAAAGCCGTGCGGCCGAAATTGTCCTCGATGTTGACGTCCGCCCCCGAGCCACTCCAAGGAAAGCTGAGTGATTATAAACTTGACAGATATCAGTTAAGCCATACAAATGCTTAGTAGAATGGAAAACCCTACATGCCCTGGAAGGCGTTGAAAAGAGTGTACTTGATGTTATTGAGCAAGCCAGGTGTTCTACCTACGAACCCTGGTAGCATGTGCTGATGGGCATCATGCAGAGAGTAATATTGGATGGCAATGCTGAGATCTCAACTGACGGATAACTATCAAGTATGTTCTTGATGTCAAAGATAGGTCTCGAAGTGACAAACAGGTTAAGACCTGTCTTGGCTTGTATAGTAAGCAGCTCGCGCAACATGAGAGACCAATCGGCTTCTATCTCTTTCCATTCGTCGAGGGTATCAATCACCAGATATACTCTCTCGTACAGTGCAGATACAGCCTCTATAGCTCTAGACAGATCTTCAACCCGTGGCCTAGTTTGTAGTCCCATATGTTGGCCATACAAGGACTTGATGACATCAGGAATAGTAGGCCGTCGATGACAAAGTTGCTTTAGCACGCTTGCTAATACCATTTGTATATCCTGGTCCTGCTGATTCTTGAAGTTGCAGTACATTTGAGCGAGTCCAACTGTCGTATCGGTGCCGAATCTTGTTTCTAAATCATGAACCACGGCTGAGGAAGGGACGGTCTTTCCGCTTTCAGGGATACCGGGAAAGTAGAGAATCTCACTGCCATTCTCAACCCAATTGTGGTACTCAGCAGAGTCTAGCAGCCATTGGAAAGGACCAGGTTGCCTCTTAGCAAGTATGTCACTCTGTTGTGCACCAAGATTGGTGTCGATAAGCTAATCTAGAATGGCCTGTTTCTCTTGGGCATTTTGTCGTGACTCGATTCCGTTGGCAATAATCTTGGTCTCTGTTATAATTTCTTCAACTATCCTCTCGAATTAGAATTATCTCAAATAGGCAAGCGTGGATTTATAATGAGACTCGCATCGGAAGAAATCAAACTTAGCTCCTGTTCTGTCTGAACTAGTTCCGGGGCCAAGGGATAGATCAGATGTCTTGCATAAGCAGCAGCTGTCATAGCAGCAAACCTCTGCCATTCTTTGTGTTGATGAGAGTCCGAATAGTCACAAATTCCACGTATAACAAGACACGGAAAGGAATTCATTAACCCTGCTGCTTCCCTCTCGAAGCACAGCACATTTTTCACATCTGCTAGTCTATCGCGCAGGAAAGCTCTTCTGCTGTATAGACTTGCCGAAGTCATACTGGAAAACTCCGCCGTGGCCGTTTTCCGGGCAACTAACCACGACATCACCCAAGCAAATATCGCGATGAGGAAGCTTAGGCGCACCACCTCCAATACCAATAGTGTAATCGCTTGCGTATGGCATGATAAGTTGTCGTCCTAAAGATTTCATGTTATATTTATAGTACTATACTTTTTTTAAGAGAATACAGCCAACAGACCACACGGTCGCCTACGCTAGCATTCTCCATTAGCATCTAATCGGGGGGATTGAAACACATCCCATAACGCAGAGCGTTGACGTTCATGACCCCGTGTAAGAATTCACGCAACCATAGTAGACAACCCTACCCCTAACACACACCAACTATCCAAAATACTTTATGAGAAGCAAAACACAGAAGCTGACGAACATTTCAAGTCACAACCACCTCTGCCATAATACTACTGGCCCGATCTGAACTTTTCAGTTATTTGATAAATATACATCACCTTTCTCCTCTATATATTGGCTTAAGTAACATCTCTACATGCCACATTCTTCTTTCAACCACCAGCTTGTATAATAGAGGCACTTTAAAGCTTGCAAGATATCATTGCCCCCTCATGTTTTCGTTTCAGGCAGAATTAAGCACCGGCTTTATTCGGATTTATTGTTCTTGACGCATGCAAGTAATTACGCCATCCGCCCCCAGGATGGGCAATCAGTCGATCACCGTTATCAGACTCTACTGGCCAAACATTGCCCCAGACATGGAGTCTTGTGCGGGGAAGTCAATCACGACATAATCCTTTGCTCGATCTTTGCTGCAAGTGAAATGTCAGCAAGGCGATGTTGCACATAGGTACTTTATCAGCTTGGTCTGCTTTTCCCTTAGACGTTGAGTTTTCAGTTTGATCTAATTCACTTCTATGCATAACATTGATCAAAATGCCTTCTGCTGTCTCCGAGATTCCTCAGTACACCCATGTCCCCGAAACCAAGGAGGACCTTGATTGGGCAGACTGTAAGTCATTACACTCACCACGTAGTGGAAACAGTCTTATTCTCAGTCTACTATCTCCCTCGCCTTGCTTCGACTAACGTAGCTCAGTGGCTAATGTCGACTTATCCAAATACGGAACAAAAGAGGGCAACGCCGAACTTGCCCGTACACTGATCGAAGCCATCAGGACCAAAGGTTTCTTTTATGTGACCAACTTCGACATTGCCCAATCTGCCATTGACAGGCAATTTGCCCTGGGCAATGCTTTCTACAATCTTCCCATTGAGGAGAAGCTCAAGTATGTTCCCGATCTCGATGCGGGTGAATACAACGGTTACCGCCCTGCGGGAAGACGTGTTCTATCAGGGGGTGTGAAGGAAAAGACTGAGGTTTGGAACATGGCTAGTGAGTAAACACAACATTTTCGTCATATCGACTGAAGGGTATCTGACTTGTCATGTTCAGCCGACAATGGAAAGATCACTCAGCCAGTGCCCACGCTATTAAAGGACCATATTGAAGAGATCAGCTCTTTTGCCAAGGTTTGAATTTCTAATTCAGCAACTATTCACCATACTGACCAACACCTCCAGGACTTGCATGAGAAAGTGCTGGATCCTCTCTACCACTTGACTGCCCTGGCCCTAGAGATCCCAGAGGACTACCTCGTCAAGCTGCACAAGTGGGGTACTCATAACGAGTCTCACCTGAGATACATGAAGTATGGAAAGTTTACTCCCGAAGAAATCGAGAAGCTTGATGATGGCTTGTGGTCTCGAGGTCACACTGATCTAGGCTCGTACACCCTGTTGTTTCGACAGCCGGTCGCTGGACTTCAGATCAAGGACAATGCAACCGGGAACTGGAAGTGGGCCAAGCCTCTGGATGGCAGTCTTACTGTCAATGCTTGCGATGCCCTAAGCTTTCTCACTGGGGGATATGTCAAGTCTACTATCCATCGGGTAAGTTGGCCTCGTAAAGGATTCAAAATAGCATCTGACTTAAAGTCCAGGTATCTATACCCCCCAAAGACCAGCGCCATGTAGATCGTCTGGGTCTACTTTACTTCTCTCGGGCTGAGAACGACGTCGTACTCAACACGATTGACGCGCCAGTGCTCAAACGTGAAGGCCACACCCAGAATGAGTTTGAGGCTGGTAATCATCCCGTTCCCACTATGGGAGACTTCACTCGCCTTAAGCAGACGTGGCAGCAGTCGCAGAAGAGGGGAATCACCTATGATGAACTTGAAGGACAGGAGATTCTTCCGGGTTTCCAAGGCAGGAGCTACGAATAATCCATATATTAGTATCCATTAGTAGATCGCCTTGGAGCAATAAAACTGGCCGTTCTACCTACTAAGTCTAATGGAGTTGGTTCCGGTATGAGTCAAGGTCAACGATGGACCAGACCCAGTGGATCTTGCCTCTATCAAACCAATACATAACATGCTCATGAAACTTGACTTGTTTGCCGTTGGGTTCTGCATCGGCCCATCTCTTGACAGGAAGGCCCGTAAACTCTAGTCTGGCCGCAAGCCGACCTGACTCGTTGTCAACCACCAGATCTTGAATGTCAAAGTGCAACGAATCAATGGCAGTCTGGCTCTCCTGGATCAAGGAGATGTATTCTGCAATAGTCCTCGTCTTTGTGTTGTGTGTTACTGATGGCTGGCAGAATTTTTCAAAGTTTCTCTCCATGGTCTTGTCGTTGATACTTCTGATATAATCGCGGTAACCAGCCTCCAGGTGAAGAGACGTGGGACTCGACTCTAAGAGATGGGCAGGTGTTGTGGCCGCCATTCCCTGCCTAGCACGTCGGCCATCGTTGTCTTGCAGTGTTTTGAGGGCAGAAAGTCGACCATCTACAAACCAGGCCAGAGTGATCTCTTGATACTGGTGTGATTCCTCTGCTGGAGTGTCTCGAGACTTGATGATTCTGGCAGCGATTGCCTGCGCGTTGACGTCTACAACGCAGCTATCAAGCCTTGACAGTATTGATTCATTCTCAATGGCAGAATGCAAGCCAGCGATGAAGACGTCGCGCTGTTGCGGGTTGTTGTTGATCATCACTGTTGGTTGGACTAAGAATTCTAGCATGTCCCATTTCCCCTCATTTTGGGAGGCGAGGATCGTCTCAAAGATGGTAACAATTTCGGTGCGCGAACACGATAAAGTCATATTGTAAAATAGAGCCTAGAAATACTGTGAGATTTGAGTAGGGAGATGAATAATGCGAAGATGAACACAGTCAGCCGTATGATTAAGATCGTCACGTCAGCTCCACATAAAATAGCCCTGTACAAGATGTCACCCAGTCAAGACCACCGCAAGTTTCGTCGCTGAGCATGAATACATACATAGCTGAACATATGGCATGGCCTCTACTGTAGTGGTGAATAAGTAGCAATATTTCTTACTTCTCTGTTCCTAGATGTTGTATCACTCATTGTACGAGCTGCTTCGTAAGGCTGTTGATGTTGAATCTTGACCGAGGCTAGAGAAAGGTCGCAAGTGCGGGGTTTTGCGACTCTCCCAGCCTGAACATTGTAGTCCTAACATCATCTAATCCAAAAACCATCTCAATTGTTACCAAGTACATTCTTATGTGCATAACCTCAAATATCGTGCAATCAGTTGAACAATTCATATCCATTCCTTAACTAACCAAATGCATCTACCAAAGCTACCCCCAAACGTCGCCTACATCCGTCTATCCAATCCCGCCAAACGCAACGCTTTAAGTCTAGCAGTATTAAAAGACTTGAAGAAACAGCTCACAGAAGCACTCACATCTCCTTTGACTGGCCAGCTTCGTCTCCTGCCACCATTCAAGGACCACATCTTGACGGATCTAGAAAACGCTGTACGCCAACGGGACATAACCACCGACCAATGGAAAAAGTATGGCTGGCTTGTCAACGCCTCCGAGTGGAAGAGAGAGCGTAAAGGTCTACCTGATGTCCTGGTTCTTCGAAGCGAGGGCCCTGTCTTTTCATCAGGCCATGATCTCAAGGAGCTTACTCAACTCAACCACGACGATGTCAAGCATCTCTTTAGCCTATGCGCAGAAGTCATGGCTTTGATTCGACGTAGTCCCATCCTTGTCGTCTGTCCCATCCAGGGTCTGGCTACCGCCGCGGGCTTCCAACTCGCCATGACGACTGATTTTCCGATTGCTTTGCCAGAAACAAACTTTTGCTTGCCTGGAGCCAATATCGGACTTCCTTGCACCAGTCCATCGACAGCTGTCTCGCGTCGTTTGCCTCCCGGGGCAACATATAGGTTACTCTCCACAGCTGAACCTGTCAAGGCTTCAGAATTCCCCGGTGCGGTTGACGTGGTAAAGGTCCCGCATAACACGTCCGACGAAACAGCACAAGCAGCGTTCGAGAGTCGTGTGGCAACGGTTGTTGAAAGGTTGGCATCAATGTCATCGCAACAGCAGGCTGTGGGTAAATGGGCATATTGGACGCAATTAGGCATAGGGGCTTCGAACAGTGATGAGGGAGGTGATGGGTATGAAACGGCGGCTCGTTGGGCGGGGAGAGTTATGGCTCTACATGCGAAGAGTGAAGACGCCAAGGAGGGAATTGGTGCTTTTTTAGGGAAACAGAAGCCAGTTTGGGTCAGTAAATCCAAGTTATAATACAAGATAGCAAATCTAAGCAGGTATTGTGATGATGGCTTGGAGTAGTCGCACATTTCGTTTTTTAGCAATAGCCTGTCTCATGAAACGATACAGGTAATTTTGTTAACAACAAAGTAAAAGTCAAGCTAAGTTAATATAATATCCAAAACTTCACTTCTAAATGTCTTTACCTGACGTATGCCTTATTCAAGTGATCTATGTTATTTCAAAACAGAACCAACACCGCTCTCCAGGGTAGTCACAAATTGCCTCTTGGCTCTACGGAAACCAGCTCTGATTGACCAATGGTCTTACACCGTTGTATCCCCTGCCAACTGTAAACTCCCAGAATAAGTCATAGAAAGTAAAGAAGATTCGTGGTTGGAAGTCCCATCTTGCTTGAGTTAGTCCGAGCTTCTCCTATCTAATTCCTTTGCATTTCTGTATAGATAGTCGCTGCTCTCTGTTGATTACACAGTTCTCTTAGGGACCCTATTATTAATTGCTCACATTAATCAGAAGCTCAAGACTCCTAAACGGCAAGTGAACTGCGCTCACAACACTTTTATTACACTAAAGTTCCTAAAAGTAAGTGCAATTAATATATGGATGTTGTTGTTGCTGATACTAGGGGTTAGAATGATGGATCTGGGATTCGCTGTTCTTCAATACCTGTACTGTTGTCAACCTAGTTCCACTGTTTGGTGACAGCCAGAGCCGATTACAGTGCGGAGCTGTACCGTGACAAGTTACAGCAGATATGAAAGTAACGCTTCTTTATAGCCGTCGGCAACATGGGAAATTCTTGTTGTAAAATGGTTTAAATTGTTCCTAAAAGGTTCAGAAGCGTCCTCAAGAATTCGTTGCTCCTTGATTGTTGCGCGTTATGGCGGGATGCGTGTAAGAAAAAGCCTCCGTAATAGAATACGCTCGCTTATAAGAAACCCACCTATGCCAGATCTTATCTTATCTATCAAATGTCCCGAGCGGTGACATACGGCAGAACACATCATTTCTGGCCATCCCGCCAAAACTCAATGCATCCTTGACATACGCCCTTCATCTTTTGGCTACCTACTCAACGTCCATGTTTATCGCTCGACGAAATGCGCAGTCGAACCTTGCGAGGCGACTCCGTAGAGTACCGCTCGTTCAATCCCGGCATATAGGAACAAATCGAGTCTCAGGTTCCCAGCTAGAGGCGACCAATGATGTATCCCAACGACTTAAAGACACAGGGCTATGGGTTTGGGGCCGAGGACGCAAGGCAAAGACCGCGCCGGTGGGAGACAAAAATCGAACCAATATCGTCAGCCAGGAACTATGCGGTGAGTCTATACGCCCATCTGCCTGTATCCATAGCTAATCGCCAAATCTACAGATGATATCGCCAACTACATCGGCCCCTCGCTCGACCGCCATCGAGGCTGCGATCTCGTCGACATCAACCCCGGCGTCGGCGTCTGGAGTCGAACACTACACGATCTCGTCCAGCCCCGCAAGCACATCATGATGGAGCCTGATCTCGAGCTCTACAAGCCCTATCTTCAAGACCTGATCGACAAACCTTCCGTCGATATCATCCCCAAGGCGGGTATCTTATGGAAAGAACTGACCGAGATGCTCCGAATGCTATCCAACCAGACCGTTCGCGATCCAAATTCCGAGCCCGAGAGAAATGACACCCTTCTTGTCAACATCAATTTATCCTACTACCCGCCCAAGCGATTCCAGCTCTTCGAGTGCGTCAGCACAATGGTCCTCTACCAACTCATGTCCAGCATCCGCACCGCCTCGCTCTTCCAACAATACGGCCTTGTTCGCATGCTCGTCTGGATCAACGAAGACGGCAAGCGTAGACTCCTCCCGCGCAGCGCCTATCGTCGCAAACGCGGCTCCTTTGAAGCTGAACTCGCCTGCGAATGGATCCACGAAATCGCTGGCCAAGACCTCGAAGTCGAAGATCGCTACGAACTTCGCGATGAGTGGATAAACATGGAATCCGGATACCGTACCCTTGCCCGAATGGAAAAGGCCGGATTGACCATGCCCTTACGTCGCCAAACCCACATGTACCAGAACCTCAAAGCCCAACCGGAATTCGCAAACCAGCCCCTCGCAGGTGTCAACCGACCTATTCTCAGCCGACCCTTCCGTCAAGAACTTGAAGAGCTTGAGGAAGTATATGCCGCGACCGGGGCAAAAGAAATACCGCCACGCCTCCAGTACCTTCGCTACCGCGGAAAATACGACCTTGAAGACTCACAGCTGTACCTTGAGCTCTTACAAGAGCGCGATGCTCTCTCGCGCATGTACACCAAACCACTCTCCAAGCTCCGCAAAGCCGAAGCAGACTTCAACGCACGCATAGAGCACGTCAAGAAGAATACCCGTAAAGAATGGATCGCAGTTCGCGACAACTACCACATCTTCAAGCAGGACCCTCCCGCTCTTCTCTGGGACCGTCGTCCATTCGAACCCCTCGCCATTCGCGCCGACGACTTCTACCCACACATTCCCTGCGCCCTACTCGATTTCCAACCAAAGGCTATGAACCCATATCTACGACAGCACGGCCCAACATCCATGCACGGTGCCACGTCCGATACAATGCTACGCTACTGGTGGCAACACATGCTCCTCCCCGCCTCCAAAGCCATGGAGGGTCTGTGGCCTGGCTTCGGCGACTTGGTATCAGAGGTAGGCTCTCTCCGCGATCCAGCAAAGGGCGGTATCCCGCTATCGGGTTCTGGAGAAGTATCAGCGCGAGCTATCAACGAAACACAGTGGGCGGAGATCATCAAGGCATTTGTGGATTGGCCGTTCAAGCCTGAGTTTTCGACACTTGTGGGAAGGTTGATGGATGACAAAGATGAAGAAGTCGAAGAGGGAAGGCAACCCGGAGCGATGGCAGGCGGTGGCGATTAGTAAGGAGAAGGGAGGGACTTGTATGAGTATATGGGAACATGTGGAACAGAAAAGCATTAGTTGGCGTTTCTGAATTTACCTGTAACATAGATTTGTATCACCATTTAGACACGCCTATACCGCTGACGTAAATAGAAGAGTTGATACAATGAATTGAACTATCAAGTCCTGTCAAGTTTGCGTTACTTGACATAGGCACTATGCCATTTTGAATTTATATGTACTTTATGAATCGCCTTAGATGCCGATAAACCCGCCAAGTCGATGGTCGATGTCCGTAGACAGAACGACATGCATCATCACCCAGTAAATCTCACACCCAAACGCCGTCGCCTCCGACCTAATCAAGGCCAACTCCGTGAAGAATGATACATGAAGAGAAAAAGCTGTGTCTCAAATCAAAAATTGAAATTCTTCCAGGATTCCTCGATGGAGGGATCCTTGATGGCGTCGTCGACCCAGCCCATCTTGTCTCGATCGTCGGCAATGACTCGTCCGTATTCGAGGAGGAGTCGTAGAACATAAATCTGCATGTCTTCTTTGCGTAGCACTTTGTTCGCCCATTCTTTGCCTTGAAGGGCAATCTTTTCTGCCGCCTTGTCATGGCCGCTGATATCTTTGTATCCGAGGAAGTACTCCATGATACCATAGAAGTCCTGGAATCGATTATCCATAGGGACAAAGTGTACCCATGGGACAAGTCGGCTGTCGTGCCATTCTCGGAAGAGCGTGGCCTTGATCGGTAGCGAAGTCGAGTTGAGGAAGCCGAGGTATCGGCCCGAAAACGAGTTCCCGTCGATATCAGGAACGTACTTATAGTCGAACTGCTCATGCATATCCATCCCGTCCACCTTGGCAAAGTAGTGATCCGTGTACCAGCATCTGCCGTCATCGCCACTGGGGGAGCACATGAGATCAACAAAGCCTGCATCTGTCCATTCTCCAATCCACTCCCCAAGTCGTCCCTGAGCCTGCGAGTTGAGATGATACTGTTCGGAGGGCAGAACAAAGTTCTCTGGCCTTTCTTGGCCAGATTCAACTGCAGACACCTTTGTCGAGTTGAGCATTGACACGAATCGATGACGATGGAATCCGCGCCAGTTATCGGCCTTATTCTTCCCTCCTGTTGCGACACCTCGCCATACTACCGTGTCGGCCTTGGCCTTCCACTCTACATCGTTGTCCTCACCACCGGTGAATCTGTCTTCTCCTTTCCAGTAAATCGGTGGAGGAAGGAGAATCTCGTTGTTGGTGGCCAACTTGGAGCCTCCAAACATGGGGAACAAGACCTTGGTCGATGATACAGATATGGGGTTAATGAGAAGACCGTTGAGTCCTTGAAGGTCGGGCTGGTGGCAGATCTCGCTTGACAAGGTAAAGTTGGAAACGTAGCCTGCAAATGAGTGCTCCTCGGCATTCGAGATATCGATTTCGGGTGGGTTATTGAAGGATTCCTTCATCGGAGCCTGGCGAGCTGGGCTGTCTGGAGGGCAACCTCGACGGGCAATGGGCCAGTAGGGACCTATGAACTGTTAACGAACACGAATTCTAGGATACGGCATGGGGCTCATACTAGTCTTCTCCCATCGCTTGAAAGGAATTTTGACGTTTCTATCATGTCGTCCAGCTGTAGGCAGCTTTTGAAACTCTGATACCACTTCATTTGCCGGCCATAGGTTACGTGACTTGGCTCCTTTAGTCATGTAGCCATCAATATCCTCCCAAGGTACTACCAGACGAGGCTCGTCCATAGCATTCAAAGGCATATCCAAATCGGGAATCATGTGTTCAATAGAACGAATCATGTCAAGCCAGATGAGGGTCCAAAACCAGTCGCTGGTGGAGTTGGCCTTGCCATTTCGAATGTGAATCGACATCTCGAAGCTATAGGCTTCCTTGCGGATGACAGGTTGGGGAACGCCCCAGAAAGGTCCGATGTCGTGGTAGACCTGATCCCAGAATTCTTCTACGATTATGGCATCTTTCTGCTTGGCGAACTCGAACCATTTGTCGAAACCCGGAGGAGGGTGGCGTCCGCGGCGCTTACGGTAAGCCTGAGCGGCTTCTTCGAGAGTCTGCGACTCCTTGGTTAGGAGCTCCTTATGTTTCTTTCCGCCATCATGTATGAGCCTGTCAATTGGGTGGGCGCCTTGTACGGGCTGGTCTTTGACTAGCTTTACGATGACAGTCAGTAAAAGGAGAATAAGGTCGAGGGGGACTGTGGACGTACAGGACGAGGATCTGGCTTCGGAGGGAGTGGGTTCGGAGGGAGCGGGTTCGAGTCTTCGGCAGCTGATTGTCGGATGGGTATCATTGGAACAGGAGCGCGGTTGCTGTAGGTCCAGAGTCCGAAGAGGACGAGGGCAACGAGAGCGCCAAAGCGGACGAAGGAGGCGAAGCGCCGTGACCTGAAGCCGGGCGCAAGCATCTTGGGCATGTCGTCGAGGGTATTATTATTCGAATTAAAGCGTCAAGCGACGACTGAAATGCCTGTATCGACGTGGCCGAGGACGGCGCAACGCAATGAAAGTCTGGCGCCAGCGACAGAAACGTATGCGTAACCAAATCTTTTCCTTGGAGTCGAGGGCGGAATGACGAATGCGTGCGACAGGGAGTCGGGGTCTGAGTCGGTGGATCGCGGGGCAAAGGCAGAATAAGCGTCAAGATGATACCGTGTTAGAATTCGCGATCAAGGATGAAAAAAAAAATTGTCGTTAAAATTGGTGAGTTTGCTTCTTCACCACATGATTAATTCTCGTCAATCTGGCTCTCGCAGCGAAAAAGGTGCCAAGAAGCAGTAGAACGTGGGGAGATCGGGGTAAGTTGAATCGGTAGTAATCGTTTGCAACAGAAGGGAACGGACAGACAAGGGTGTCAAATAAAGGGGGCAAAGAAGAATTCGAGAGAGAGAGAATCAAGAGTTGCGTGCGTAGTAGGGAAAAGAGAAGAGAAAGAGGAAAAGTGAGGCTGTATGAGGAGAAAATTGTTGACAGGAAAGAACATGAATCGCCGGAATGAGGGAAAGATTAGAAGGAGCTTCAGTTTTGCTGGCCAAACCAACTGCACTGGATGAGGCAAGCTCCAACTCCGACTTTAGGCTAGTCAACTAACTAAAGTTAAATGTGGGATCACCAATTTAGCTGCCGACCGATGCAAGCTTGGGTCGGTACTTTGTTACACACCATGTTTACGCTGTATCGCAAAGTACCACTCTCAGGGGCTACGATGCCACAGCGCGGCTTTTGCACAGAGCCTTGATCAGGGACGTCCCGGTGGAGATATGCAGTGCTAACCGCCAGATAACATCCACCCAGACAAGGAACTTGACCCAATCCCGTTGATCGCTTTCAATCTTGTCTGGATTAGACTCGGGCAGTCGGGGCATGTTATGGAGATCAGGGGCTGATCAGACGCTTTACACGCGTCAAGTAGATTATACGCTCAGTATCACTGTACAATGATAGATTTCTGCTAGTCTGAAGCGTTTCATCTGGGGCAAACTCTTTTGAATAGGCAATGATAATAATTGGCATGTCTCGGAATGATTACTGAGAACGTCCAATGTAGAGCAACATTTCACCAGAGACAAATTCTAGGGAGAGCAAACAGACGGGCAAACAAACAAACAAATGGCACACTGCACAGTGTCCTCTTTCCAAGCCTTGGGTTATGTTTCATTGGAAACACATCCATGGAGGGACGCGTGTCGGGTTGGTTTCCAATGACAAGGATCATGTCTGTCTGTGGCTTTGGAGCTCTGATTCAACATTATCAGCACTATCGCATCTACATAAGCAAGCCTTGAACTCTAACAAACATGTTTGCGCCATGAAACTCTTCTTACTATACTCTATATATCTGAAACTGCCTTGAATGTTTGTCCTAAATAACCTTCCGACCGTTGGATCATACATGGTTCACGGCAGAAAACAGTGGTCTCAGCTTAAACTTTCCTCCTCAACTCTCGAGGTCCAAACCAACAGATTTGTTTCAACTACAAAAGTGAGCGACCGGAATGTTTCTGTCGGTGAGATTAACCCGCAAGCCATCGCCTGATAGAAACATATTTATCCAGTCCAGACCTCCCGCCATTCGATAGCATTGAGCTTGTTTGTAGCCCCTGAGTGGTGTGGCTGACGGGCCCGCTCCCAGCGCCAGATCTTGGGTATCGAATTTTCCGCTGGCCCCCAGCTTAATCTTTGACCTGACCAAGAGAAACAGAAACAGGGAGAACAAGAGAGAGAACTTGCTCAGTTCAATTCCAGCAGTAACATGCATAGGATAATAGCCCACCGTCATAACAGGATTCAGACTTGACTTGGCACTGTGAAGCTCCAGCTGCAACTCCAGACAGATACATATAGATCTACTGACGTTAGAGAGACATGATCCTCATTAGAGTTAAAGTACCCTGTAAGGTGCTGAGCTTGATGAGAAGCTGACGGCTTGGCACTCGCGCGATACTGGCACTTGGAACGGTTAATGACGTCTGCTCGTATTCAACACCTGATCCAATGGCCAGCATTTGGGAATATCCTTTGAGATCTCAAAGCTAAGCTTTTGTTGTGGGGAACCTGTATGAAACAGAGATGAACTTTAGAGACCCATCCTAAACACGAACTCTGACTCAGCTGAGATGTTGATTGAAGTGAGACGAGCATAGCAAAAGGTCTTCCATCCCAATCAAGTGAAGAAATTCGGAGATTGCGCGGTTAATGTGATCGCAATCTGAATTGAGCCAGACTTGTACATGACTTGACAAGGGAAATGCTGCGAATACCGATACCTCATAACCTCAGATCATATCATATCACCTTCTAACCGACTCTTTACCCGTGTCGCCTAAAGACTCGATTACAGTCATCACGTCCAACGTTTCGAGCTGTCAGTTCGCCAACGCCTGCCAAAACACAGTGCTTTGTGACCTGCCGCATCCGTCTCGAGACACTGTCAGACATGATGAGATCATTGCCCGTGTCGCCAAGTCTCGGCAATGTCGGTCTTTCTCTTCGACTTGCTATCTGCGGTCTGTGAGGGAATTGATCTGTGCGGCAGGGTTTTGTATGTAGCAAGAAGCTTCTAGTGGGGCTTGAGGTTGAGGCTCCGGAGCTTCCCCAGCTCTTAGGAAATAAACCGGCCGGCGGATAGTTAAGATTGTAATTTGTCTACCAGCTACGGAACGTGGGGTTTATGCGCCGTACCATGTAAGAGATATCACGAATTCTCTAGAACACGTTGGTTGCCGAGAGTTGCGTTGCCTGTCTGACCCGTCGTTGAACGTAATATCCCTCACCAAAGATAACAATGACTCTGGTTGCGGGCGTGGTGGCATAAGGGCAATCCAGAGAGCTAGTAACTTAGGGGTAAGAAGCGCATGAGGTTGCAGAGAGGCACAAGACAGCTAGTAACTTAGGGGAAGGCAGACCCGCGAGAGGCTCCTCTGCAAAAATACAGCTAGTAACTTAGGGGTAAGGAGTGCCGTGCATCACCTGGGAGCAGCGCTTAGAGAGCAAGATGCCATTACCTAACATTACCTAACACATGGTATGGTTATCTACGGCTCTTAGCGGTCATCCCACGTCTGACTTTTGGCCGTCGGGCGCGCGAAATACCCTCAGAGAGTTTATCGTTAAGACAAAAACAAAAAGTAACCTATCTGAGCAACAACACCAGACGAAAAACATAGGACGGTAGACGTCCGGCACTTGGTCAAGTGGAGGGTGTTAAGGAGCTGCCGTTGGGGAAATCGGGAATAAAAAAAGGGGATGCCCGGTTAATAATATGTAACTAAAAAAAAAATTAAAAAAGAACCTATGGAGAATGTACTGCGTAACAGAAACCACCATGATCCAGATCAGCGGGACGCGCTATCTCTGGAAGAAACCAACGAGATCTCAGAACGTCAGTTTGCTAAGCCTGACTAGGTTGTCGGATGACCACACCTCAAGAGTCAAGACATAACCATTGACAAAGAGCAACTCCATCATGAGACCCCCGCGCCCGCTCGGAAGAAACGCTATTACCTTATCCGTATTCCGCTTATACGGCCTCCACTGTCATAGTCTTGGTCTTGGATGGATCGTATTCCGCTGGCCGATTGCAGCCATGCAGAGATAGACAGAGGCCGAGAGTTGATGGCGGTGCTAATTGAGGGCCGAATACAAATGGAGGAAGTCTCGCTCACTTGTTTTTGACCTTTTTCTCTTACTCTTCCATCTTTCATCACGACTTTTTTCTGTTCTTTATCTTATTCTCTTCTTTCACGCTGCATCTTATCTTTCATCACAGCTTAGACGTCATCCTTGTCCCCCACATTCCGCCGTCTTTCACGTGAAAACACGTCAACATGAACACTGGTCTTGTTAACAGCCGCTTCCTCTCCAAGCCCGATGAGGTGGGCATTGTCGCTGTTGGTTTCTCTGGCGGTCAGGTATGAAATCTTTCTTTCAACAAACAGCTTCTTCGTGGTTGAGTGCTGTGCTGACTGAATCCCCCCCTATCAGCCCAAAGCTGGTGTCGACATTGGCCCCGCCGCCCTGATCCAGTCTGGTCTCTTGACTGAGATCCGCGATGAGCTTAGCTACAAGCTGTTCGGCGACGAGCAAGTCCAACAATTCGAGGACCTCATCCCCGAGTCAGACCCCGACTACCGTGGCATGAAGAAGCCCCGTCACGCTTCAGCCGTCACCCGCAAGATCGCCTCGCAAACTTACGAGCACTCTCGCGAGGGCCGCATGACTCTTACCCTCGGCGGCGACCACAGCATTGCCATCGGCACCATCGCCGGAACAGCAAAGGCTACCCGTGAGCGCCTCAATCGCGAGATCGCCGTCATCTGGGTCGATGCTCACGCCGACATCAACACTCCTGAGAGCAGCGACAGCGGTAACATCCATGGCATGCCTGTTGCTTTCCTCACTGGCTTGGCCAAGGAGGATAAGGAGGAGTACTTTGGCTGGCTTGAGGATGATATGCGCTTGAGCGTCAAGAAGCTGGTGTATATTGGCCTTCGCTCTGTTGATGTTGGCGAGAAGAAGATTCTGCGTGAGCATGGCATCAAGGCTTTTAGCATGCACGACGTTGACCGGTATGTTGATTGCACACGTCTTTAAGATTCTTGCTGACTTTTATTTTATAGCCACGGCATCGGTCGTGTCGTCGAGATGGCCCTCGCTCACATCGGCAATGACACCCCCATCCATCTGTCCTTTGATGTCGACGCTCTCGACCCCATGTGGGCTCCCAGCACCGGCACTCCTGTCCGAGGCGGTCTCACCCTCCGCGAGGGCGACTTTATCTGTGAGAGCGTTCACGAGACAGGCAACCTCGTCGCCATTGATCTGGTCGAGGTCAACCCTCAGCTTGCTGACGGTAAGCAAGCTGAGCAGAACACAATCCACGCTGGTTGCTCGCTGGTGCGGTGTGCACTTGGTGAGACCCTGCTATAAAAGCATGTATGTTTGGTGATGTCTTGGGAGTTTTGCATAAATGGATGCCCCGGCAAACGCATTAACGGAGTATTTGCGCACATGATTGATGATATCCTTGATTTGGGCCGGCGCATTATAAAGAGGACAGCGAGATCACTCTCGAAATAAAACTCAAATTATCTTCCTCAAAAACATTGCTTTATTGTGAAGATGTATGAGAGGTGGTGATGCATTGTCTATAATTACCCGGTGTGGCACCGGGCCATTACTGGCATCGCAACAATATTCGACGATCTCATAGCAATAAACTGTCAAACGTAGAACTATCGATCCTTAGAATCCATCTCGAAGGCTGGGCTGCATTCCTTCTTTTTGACGTGTATCCATTCAGAAGCCATGACAGCGTCACGCTCCCCTGCTCCCAGCCACCGGCGCGACCACACCAACCTCTTCAATTTGAATGCCACCCAAACTGCATGGGATGCAATTTCATTTCACGAGTGCATTGGCTCGTAATTGGATGGGACTTTTACGTGGCGCTCGGGTTGTTTAATTCTCCCCCGTTCTCTCATTCTCTCGTAGTTGTTGACTTTTGTCCTTTTTCAATTCTTTTTTTGCTTTTTCATCCGTTGGTTGTTCTGATTAATTTCGGGTCGTCAGCAACAATAACAACAATTACTATCATCAGACCAAAATATTGTGATTAATCATTCTGTTTTACCTCGAGGGCCTCAATGAAACCTTGAAACCTGATTCTAACTTAATCAACGATAACGCAATAACGAGACAATTGAACAGTTCTTGGCATTTCGACGCCCGAGAACCAACCCCGACATCACGTCACGACCAACACACCAAAATCTCCACCTCACGAACCTCTCCGACGAAACACAAATCTCCCCTATAAACGAGGCCAACCAAACATTCGTCGTGAGGCATCACTGCAGACTGCACTTTTGAGGCATCCGAGTCTCGCTACCAGGCACGCGGGATTCACTGGATAACCGGCCGCGATCGGCGGGGCCGCTTGCGACGTGGCAGTTTTTGGTTCTGGGGAAGAAACGGGGAGCGCCAAGTTTCTGTCGCGATTGATATTGGGCTTGAATTGAGCGTGGAGAGAATTGATATATCGAGGACGATTGTACTTTTCAGAAGACCGAGTTATCCGAATCGACTCAATCTCTTGCGGGAGAAAAAGGCGACACGCGCAAAGCTGTTAAATCACGCTTGGTCTGTCGTCAATTCCTGACTAGGGCATCAACTTCAACACCACAACCACCATCAATATGGTCGCCAAATCAACAGTTACCGGCTTGACCGGAACAACAGGATGGACTGGCACAAGCTTCACTAGATCATCGTTGACCTACCAAACGCGACCGCCCTCGAGCCATGTACGCACGTACAACTGGCCGCCCATTCAGCTCAACTTCTGGATCTTTGTGATCCTTCTCGCGTCGACGAGCATCATCGGTGTCTTTGCGACATTTATTCAGATCCAGAACCAACTCAGCCTCGGTATTCCATGGTAAGTCCCGCCCCACGATAACATGCTTGCGACGACTAACATGGGCAGGTATTTTCCCTACTTTATTACGGTCGGCGCGCTCTCGATCCTATTTATTCTTGGCATCTTTTGGCTCATTGCCAATCGACGTTTACTCCCCGCGATAGTCATGATCGGCGCATTTATGTTCTTCGTGCTATGGCTTGTCGGACTTGTTATCGTGTCGATACAATTATTTGGACCTAATGGATCAATTCAGAGCGTGTGCGATGTCCAAGTTTTTGGACGGGACCCAAGGGGCCAGAGCGAAGTGACGATGGCATGGCTACAACAGCGAAATATCTGTACGTTTTCTTCCACCGCAATATTGAGGATACGAATGCTAACAAAGATATAGGTCAATCTTGGCAGCTGGTGTTTGCCATGGCTCTCACAGGTACTGTCTTTTTTATCTGGGTCATGATCATGGCGTACCAGGTATTTGTCAACTCATAGCGATTGCGCATGGCACAGGATTATAATTGGGAGGACAAATGACACTGCTTTTGGATAATGATATTACGATGCATGGCTGATGAAGCCACGGAGTTGAATGATTTTGTATAGGATTGGTTGATTGCATTGGGAGGAGTTTCATATCGAATTGAACAGAACAGAACAAAGTGAAGTGCATTTACAGAGACAAACCTCAGGTCTGTCGAGCAGACAGGAATTTGAAATAATTAGTTTGGCAATACAATCTCATCTCCAATCTACTATCACCATCAGCGTTGGCTCCCTCTTCTCTGAAGCTGTCTGCCACTAGCGCAAAGAGCTCTCCCAACCTGCAAGGATCCACGGGGTTTTATTGCTTGTTCCTCTCTAGCTTCAATGCGACTATGCTCACGAGCTCAATTAGTATCAAAGTCCGCGTTGTCAAGCTTGTATTTTCAGCTCATCCCACGCGGCGGTGTCACGACTCGTCGCACTAGCCCAGTGTCCAGCTTCCAAGGTTAAAGGCCTCGACGGAGGACCCCTCATTGTGTGTCTCCACGGGAGCTCCGAGTGGAGAGAGCATGACGATGAGCGTGACAGAGCTCTTTGACTACGATCAAAACTTATTCCTTGCGATTACAGCTGTTGGTAGAACGGCATCTCGTTCCGAAAGAGTGGTCCATGGTGAGAAGAACTCGTCATGAGCATATGTAAAAGCGTAGCCCAGACCTCAGGGTCCAGAGGTGACGTAGAGTTCATCCCTGTCGAGCTGTACAGTGGGAGGAATATGGCGATGACGAAAGAGGGGATGGTGCGATAGGTTAGCAGGAATCAAGATGGGATCTGCAAGCCATTTCTCCATTTGACGAGGATGAGTGAGAACTTGTGGCTTGAAGATGGAGGTATAAAAAGGACCAAGTACCGTCTCTTCTACCGATGTTCTTTCTTGTTAGCTTCTATCATCAACCTATCACTCTACATCAAAAGTCTATTCTTTACTACCAAACATCATAATGGATTTCATCAACAAGGCCAAGGACGCTGTGTCCGGTAACAAGGACAAGACAGCTTCTGGAGGAGCCAGCACCGATGCCTCCAAGCCTGCCCAGGGTGGCACCGACTACCTCGACAAGGGTAAGACACTCCCATGATGATGCTGTCGATAGCTATACTAATTCTTCTCAGGTGTCGCTTTTGCCTCGCAAAAGGCTGGCTTCAACATCTCGCAAGATCAGCAGGAAAAGGCTACCGACTTTGCTCGCGGCCAGTATGAGAAGCAGACCGGGTAAGTGGCTGCTGATGTGTGGCGTGTGACGAAGCTGTGGCTGATGATAAGCAGAAACAAGGTCGACCCTAAGATCTCCAACTAAGGGAGGATGGGATAATTAATTAGTTAATGACTATGAATGCTCGGAAAATGAGCCCAGTATGAATAATATGATATCAATATCTGACTTGCTGGTTGTTGACGCGATAAGTGTGGTGTTGAGCTCAATCTGGTGATACTGGTATGTAAATGCAGCTTGACTTGGATTTTGTTTCCTTATGGGTTGCATGCTCTTCAAGCGACCTACTGCAACTTTCAGCAGAAATAACATGAAGATATCCATCTCATCAGCCCAACCCACATAATAAACGAACCTGAAGTATTGTCTCAGTTCAATACGAAATTCTTACTCGCTCGAGCTCGCTTAGCCAATCTAGACTCGTCCCTCATCTTGACATCCTTGCACGGATAGATAGGTAGATGTTGCGAAATATTCCGTAGTCTCAACCTTTCAACGAGCTGAATCAGCAACATGCTCTGGGCCGAGCTTGAGACACCAGTGATGCTACTTACAAAAGAATTTCATCACCTCTAATATCTGCTTCATCATCATCATTAACATTGGTGAATAATATGATGTCTATTCTGTTGGTTGTCCCAAGCAACCAAAAGCCAAGACTCTTGCCAGTGCATGGGCCAGCCCCGCTGTTTAGGTCCCCTCCCGCAGCCGCTAGAGAGGCCAGGCCACAGGGGACTCCCATTTGACGGCTACGGCTTTTAGCGCAGTCGGGCTCTTTTCAGGTTTTATAGAGTGGTGACGCTCAGCAGGCATAACATCAAGACCTCAACCCTACCATTTCCCTCCCTTACATTGAATCGAGATTGACATCACCAGCACCACAGTTATCGCTGCACCATCGCGGCCTTTCGCCGACAACTTCAAGCCGCAATGCATCATGGCCAACGATGAGCAAGACCACAATCAAGGCTCTTCGGGTCAGCCTGGAAGCTCAAATCAAGGGTCGCGTCCACAAACGGCCCATCGCGTTTCACCACCCAGCGATGATCACCACGAGTACGCTGAGACATCAAACATCACAGACGACATAGTTGCCAATGCGTCGCAAGTATACACGACAAATCCGACCACAGTGATAACTCCTCCGGATGACTCGTCAACAACTGATGCTACAAGAGCAAAATCCTCAACCCCTACGAACCCTCGAAGGAGCAAAACCCCGACTTCAGCGCCACGCTACGACTACAACTCATTGCGACTTCCTGGCCATTCAGCCCCCGAAACCAGCTACTTCGACCCGATTTCTGTCGATCGAACCCATGGCAATGACGACTCGTTAACCGAAGAGGACGTCAGACGCCACTTGGGAGACGTGGAGTCTAGCTTTTTACCCGCCTTATCACCCCTTCCCACTTCATCTACGAACCAACAAGGAGGCGTTGATGACACGTTCCAATTCGACTCGCCGACAAAGAAACCAGCCCCTCAGCCCGTGCGACAGCGACAGCAGCAGCAACAGCAGCAGCAAGACGACCACGATGTGACTACAAGCACGAATACTTCCAGTTTCGAGAACTTTTCATCGCCTACAGCCGCTGCTACTAGAAGGACCATCTCACGTGCTGTCAGCATGGCAAGCCAATCAGCAGAGAATCACAGCACATCCTATACTGAGAGCGAGAGCCAGGATACCGAACAGGAAAGCTCACAAGTGTCTAGTGCCGGCGACAACGATGCCTCTTTGTCAACGCAGTCATTATCCGAAAAAGTCGATGCAGGCGCTACTCCGGGACATGCGATGCGGAGTCGCCGACCCAAGTATTTACGCAGCCGCTTTGGAAGCCAGCGGTCCTCGACTTCTTCATTCGTGACCAACCCCGACTCCCACGAAGGTAGCGACCTCACTGTTGGCCTTGGCACCGATTATGCCCTTCAATCTGGCGGCGCAGTGCCCTCCGTGGGTTTGCTACGGAATCCGAGCAACCCCCTGCTAAGATCCATCAGCATGGGAAGTATGGGGAGTGTAGGGTCCGCATTCGGCGCAGAGGACTACACCGACAATTCGCTACCACAGCTCGAACCACTACCCGAAGTCGAGAGTCCCGAACGGCCACGACATCAAGATTTGCTCGAGACACCAAAACCCTCTAAGGAAGGGTTCACCACAGCTCCGACTGATACCGTCATCGCGCGACATGTTAGGAACGTCCAGGTACCAGAATCTTTGGCTAAGGAGTACAAATACAAGGGTGGCCTGGAGACACCCCAGAAACCTTCCTCGATTGCTATGGGCTCGGTGAATACGGCCCGATCCGGGAGGAACTTGACCCTCAAGGAGCAGAGCAGTACGATTGAGAGGCTTTCAAAGGAGAATTTCGATCTCAAGCTCAAAGTTATGTTCTTGAGCGATCGCCTAGACAAGCTCTCGGAGGAGGGTATTAAGGAGATGATCTCGGAAAACGTCGACCTCAAGACTGGCCTTGCGGTACTACAACGCGACAACAAGGTTTTGCGACGGAGAGTCAAGGAGCTGGAAAAGCAGATCAAGGACGAAGGGGAACGACCAAGCACGGCGCACAGTGGCACATCATCAACAGACCAAACGGCCCGAATAGGAGAAGAGGAGGCTCAAGAGCGGGAAGAAGAGCTTATTTACTTGCGAGAACGGGTAGAGGAGTACGCGACAGAGATTGAGCGTCTACGGACCGAAAGTCTAAATAAAGAATCGGAAAGACGAAAGTTTGCCGATATCGTCAGGTCGCTGGGCGAAAGGTCGAACGAAAGCTTTGAGAGAGAGGAAGAGGCCGATGTCTGGAAGGACTTGCTCGAACAGGAGACCGCTCGAAGAGAACAAGCCGATGACGAAAATAAGAGGCTACGAGAAGAAGTCTTCAGGCTGAAGCAGGATATGTCTAGCTTAACCGGCGGCCAAGGAAGCTTGCATCATACGACAAATATTTACAACATCAGTAAAAGGCATCGAGACGGCAACATTTCACCGAGTCGACCTGTTTCCGGCTTGTCGGGCGACATGGGGAGTTCAAATGGCAACTTTAGCGCTGCTACCACACTGGTTGATGAACTACGCCGAGAGAGTGAACAGCTACGCCATGAGAATGCCGAGTTGAGACGGGAGGTCGGTGCCCAGACATCAATGCTGACTTCGAGGAACCGTGAAAAGGAGCGCCTCTACCAGGAGATTGAGGATCTCAAGATGGCTCAGCGACGAGGTCGGCCTGCCCCCTCTACCATTGACAGCCTTCTTGAGCGATCGGCTTCGCAGGTTGGCGGACAAGATAGACCGCAGTCTCGTGGCAGCATGAAGACGCGGACGCAAGTGGAGGAGGAAGCCGAACGGGAGGAGGCCGAGAACAGGCTGGCTGAGATACGCGACAAGCTCAGTGAGGTCAAGCTGCAGAATCAAGAGTTGCAGCGCGAGCTCGAGACGTGCATGGAGGATTTTGAGACAGCCATCGACGGCAAACGACAGGCTGAAGAAGCAGCAATTTCTCTCCAAGAGGACCTCAACAATGCCATGAACGACCTTGTTGCCCTGCAGTCTGAACGTGACGAAGCTCTCCGCGAGCAAAGCGAGATAGAGAACGAGTTTGAGTCGCTGAGGAAGGAAGCACAGGAGGAGATTGACGCTTTAGAAGCAGAAGCCGATCAACAAGCTGAGGAGATGCAGCGAGTGCAAACAGATCTCCAGGACCGCTCAGAAAACTTTGAAGCCTTGCAGGAAGAGATGCGAAAGATGAGCGAAGCCCTGATACGACTTGAAGACGACCAAGAGAGCAAGCTACGGAGGATCCAGCAGCTCGAGCAAGAGCTGGATTCGTCCAACAAGGAGCTTGAAGAGCTGGAGCATAAGCTCATGGAGGCCAACGATAAGAACCAGCGACTGTCTGTTCAACAAGAGTCATCACAAGGAGAGATTGCCTTCCTACGGGAAGAGCAAGAGGGCGACAAGATCCGGATCGGAGACCTCGAGGCTGCCGTGGCCAACGCCGAGCAGAGCCTGCGCGAAGAAAAGGAACGAGTCAAGGAGTTGGACAACCGTCTGCAACAAGAGAGACACCAGCGGGAGATTGTGGCAGACCAAGAGAAGGAAGAAGTGCAGCAGTTTGTCAACGAGCTCAACAGGGAGGCATCTGCGGCCAAGGATGAGGCTCGTCGCCTACGTAAGAACCTGACGTCGAGGGAGGTTGAGGCTACAGAGTGGAAGGAGAGGTTGATGGAGCTCGAGAATAACCTTCGAGAGGCTCTGGGTGATCTCAACGGTACCCGCTCTTCACTCCTCAAGGTATGTGGTTTTGTATCCGAGAATGTATGTGTACTAATCCATGTCAGTCCATTGCCAAGCTACAACGCGAGCTTGAGAACACAATCCGAGACCTTGACGCTAGCAAGGCAGCGTTGGTGGAGAAGGATCGTATCATCAAGATGCGTGACTCTCTACTGGAGTCGCACGCTCTCGAGAGCCGCAAGCTTGCTGAGCTACTCGACAAGGAGCGCATCGCTCACCGAAACACCAAGTCACAATTCGACACGCATCAAAAGACTCACCAGCATCTTACTCGCACCGCAAGTAGCCAGGATGTCCGGATCGCGGAACTGGAGACCAACAAGAGCCAAGATCGCAGGAGGATTGCGATACTAGAGCAGACGGCTCGCGAGCAATTGCAGGAGCGTAATGAGCTGCTGCTCACGCTGTGGCAGAAGCTCAGCAATTTGTGCGGTAGAGAGTGGGTCAACAGCAACTCGCTCATCGATCGCCAAGTGCTTCCATCTCTGGAGGTTATCGCAAACCGATTGCCTAGTTTCTCCAAAAATCTGCTGGCCGCTGTCAAGACTATCGAGAACATGGTTGGCTCGTTTGAGGTGCGGATCAAGTCTGTGGAACGGGATCTACACCGGGAATACCAGACCCTCGAGAGCAATCTCGACGTGCGCACCAAGAAGCTGGATCGACTGGAGACAATGGTTAGAAACTCTGTCGCTTCTGGGTCATTAAGTCAAGATGGTCGGTTTAGTCGCCTAGAAGAAGCATACCGCCAACTCAAGGTTGAGAATGCGACGCTGCGCACAGCAAATGACGTGCGAGCGCGCGCAGCTTACGGAGCACGAGACAGCTCTGACGCTCTTGTACCACATGGTTCACCATCACCATCAATACCTCGCGGTCCAGGCGACCAAGGACGCGGTCGTAGCAGCCGGTCAAAGTCACGATCTTCAACCTTGACAAGAGCGCATACAACAAACGCACTGCCAGGGTCTTCAGCCGGTGGTCTCGGACTTAGAGACATGGCCGCTCTCAGCGAAGACAACAACGGCGGGGCAAACAACGATAATAGGTGGTTATTCCGTCTGCGCGACATGGAGTACAAGCTCAAGATGGAACGCGAAGGGCGAAACCAGGACCGACACGCGGCGAGGCAAAGACTAGGCGGGCTGGAGATGGAGAACAGGGATCTCAAAGAACGTATGAAGAGGGCATTGGGAGACCTCGATTAAAGCATAGGAGTTAGGGAGCGAAGGGACGGACACTTGATAGATGGAGCTAGGGTGTTTATAATCTTTGTATAATACAGGTATTGGTATGGGGATGGGCGAGATAGCTGCATACATTAGGGGAAGGAATCCATATTGGGTATTTCATTGCTTCAATTAATGTCTACTGTTCAATATGTGTTGCAATAGTGATTGTAGTTGATTTGATGGTGAAGATATCAGACATCGTGGGGTTCTGCAATGGTGTCAGATCAGGACTTTCCATCACTGTACATACTTGTGCTCTGACTGTGCGGGCCACACTCTTCCAAGTATTTGGCTAGAAGTGTTAAAATAAGCCAAGATAGAAGTTGGTATTCATTCTATATAAAAACTTCAACCTCTAAAGATGGTGAGTAGTGAGTGATTGAGGTCGTCTTGGCTCGTCTATGCTTATACCAGGGGAGATAACCTCAACTAACGTTAGTCCATTGAACAGTACATTTAATTACGCCCACCACCAAATGAATGAGTGACATCGCACAGTCTCATCAAGTATCACACCATATTTCCAAGGCTGGGGTAAATCAGCCGCCCTAAACTCATAATCTTTCGTCATTCCCTAGTGAACCCGACGGAATCGCCCAAAGTAGTAATCCCGCATCTCCTCACAACAAGATATAAGATGTAACACAACTTTAATCCAAATCATCAAATTCATTCTATATCCCCTTCTACCTCTCTTTTATCATCTGTGAACATCATTCATTGTTCAAAATGCTGCGCGCACCCCTGGCAAAGGCGCCCAAGAGCCTTAAGCGACCCATGAGCATGGCCGCTCCAAAGAAAGAGGGCGACATTTCAGATGCATTTGCTTCTCTCTCGGGCGCAAAAAGAGAACCTTTGCCAGATCGCTTTAGGCAGTTGAAGACTGATCTTGTAAAAGGGCGAGAACAGCAGATTGTGGAGAGTTGGAAGAGATTGCTTAGGGAGCTGAAGAGGGAGAATGAGATTGTTGCGAGAAAAGGACCGGCGGTTATTCCGCAGGTTGAGTATGGGGATTTTGAGAAGGGTTTAGGTGGTTTGAAGGATGAGATTAGAAAGAGAGGTGCTGTTGTTGTGAAAGGTGTTATTCCTGAGGATGAAGCGAGGGCTTATAAAGATGAGGTTGAAGAATATGTTAAGAAGAATCCGTCGACAAGAGGTAAGATAATACTCCCGTTTACTTGCAACAGCCATACTAATACTCTCAGCTTTTCCACCTCATGACCCTCAAGTCTACGAGTTATACTGGTCCGCTCCTCAGCTGAAAACCCGATCGCATCCCAACTTTCTTCACGTCCAGCACCATCTCATGTCTCTTCTCTGGCACACATCCAACCCTTCCACGCCAATCTCTCTTCAGCCACTTAGCTACGCCGACCGTCTTCGCATCCGACAACCAGGCGATGCGTCATTCGCGCTCGGTCCGCACATTGACGGTGGGAGTGTTGAGCGCTGGGAGAAAGAAGGGTATGGGCGCGGAGGCGTGTACGATCGCATACTCGAGGGGAACTGGGAGGCATATGATCCCTGGGATGCAAGCGGTCGTGTAGATGCTGTGAATAACCTCTACAACGGTCTCGGCGCATGTTCAATGTTTAGAATGTGGCAGGGCTGGATGAGCATGAGCCATACGAAACCTGGTGAGGGAACGTTGCAAGTTAATCCGCTCATGAAGCTTTCCACGTCATATGTTCTTCTGCGACCGTTCTTCCAGGCTAAGAACACTGCGGCGAGGGATTATCTGAATGAGGAGAATTGGGAGTTTTTGGGTGAGAGTATGGACAGTGAGTTGCAGGGTGCGACTCCTGGTAAGGGACAGGAGTGTACGGATGAACTACATCCGCATCTGGAGTTGGACAAGACGATGATCAATGTTCCGGAGATTCGACCTGGTGATTTCGTCGCATGGCACTGCGATAGTAAGTCCTCCCTGATCTGATCTTGTATACACAACATCCACTAACACCATCAGCAATCCACGCAGTCGACAAAGTCCACGCCGGCACCTCAGACTCAAGCGTATTATACATCCCCGTGTGTCCCGTGACGAAACAAAACGGTGAATACATGGCCCGTCAACGCGATGCTTTCCGCGCCGGAACGCCGGGGCCGGATTTTCCGGGTGGCGCGGGTGAGTCGCGGCATGTGGACCGGCCGACGGAAGGGATGGTCCGGGGCGGGGCCGGGAGGAGGGCGATGGGACTTGAGGGGTTGAGGGTGGAGGGGTTGGAGATG
>JAJJWN010000444.1:0-38279 GCA_021655885.1 Fusarium abutilonis
GGGGGGGGGGGGGATACGGGGTTGTGTCAGTGTGACGGAACGACAAGCTTGCATTCTGCTTGCCTATGAACCATGTCAGCCCAGGTTCTCGGTTGGGGGGACGGACTACCCAATCAAGCGAGTGGGTGGACCATAAGAAGGGCGGTACTAATGCTGATAGCTGATGATTGTGATGCGGCTGTGTTGGAAACATCGGTGTGCATGCGTATCTGCGCTGTGATCACCTCCCGGTATCCAATACTACCAAGGAACCGCATAACATTATAGCCGCTATTAACTGGCATCTTCTCCGGTGGCTTTCTTCCATCACTTGGACGCGCGCAGGGCCTCTCTTTGCCAAAATAAGTTTGTGCTGCAGTTGTAGGGTAACTAAAACATCTGTATGTAGGTAGACGGATGTGATGCGTCCTCAGCCAGCCACGAATACTTGTTCGATCGCGGCCATTAATCCGCGTGTAATAAGTTAAGGAGATAGATGATTTTCGTGCTCAGTGCTGAATATTGTCGGTGATAAGTTGAAGAATGGTGAAGCTCAAAGATGGTTCTTGACGACTGTTCTCTGACTAATGGTAAGCTACAAGAACCACCCCGCTAGGAGCAACTCCATTCTCATTCAGGCAAATCAATGCAATGCAGGGACGTACGGATGCATATCACGGATATGCAAACTAGGTACTTAGGTAGTAGGTACGCTGGAAAAAAGAGTTCTGACCTGATCTGAAAAGACGTTATCTCCATCTTATCAAACTCTCCAATTATGACACTCAAAACCACAGGCGAATACTTAGCGGGACGCGCTTAGCCAGATTCATGGCGGACGACACTAAGGCACGATCTCCAAGTCCGCTAACCCTGGACGACCCACTCATGGCAATTGTCAATTGGCATCATCGCCAACCTCCAACTTCAGGTCAAGGACAACCAAGTCCGCTCCCACGACGCCCCCCCAATCCAAGTCCACCAACCGTGCGAAACCCCCGGCGCCTCCAATGCCTTTTCTATAGCATGCCATCCCCTACCGACGACGAGACGCCATTCCCCTCGTTAGACCGTTCGACGCTCCATGGGTTTGGCCGTTCGCACCTCTCCCCTGACGATGCCTTTGTATCGCCTCCCCGTGGTCCACGTGGCCGGAGCCGAAGGCGTAAACGTCCATGGAAGAAGTTGATGTGGGTAAAGCAATCATGTATGTTTTCAACCTAGTTCTAATGCTTCCTCTCGATGTGTACAAGATGACAGCTAACCTCTGGGCTCTACAGACCCTGATAATTACACTGATCAAGCAACCTTTCTCGAGAATCTCCAGCGCAATCCTCGTCTTAAGCCGTACGACTTCTGGCCTCTCGTCGCCGACTCTACAGTTATACTGCAGCATGTATGCTCTGTCATCATCTTCGTTGTTTGCTTCGTTGGCATATTCAAGGAGCGCGTGTCTCCAGTTGCCGTCACAAGCTGGAGCAGCTTTGCTACTGTCGTGGGATGGATCTTGTGGGAACGCTGGCTGTCCGAGATTGAAGACCCCGATGACCCGAGTCTAGGCGTAGCAGCGACAGTTACGGGGAGGGCCGGCCGGACCGGCAGTTTGAGACGACCGGGCCGCACTGGTAGTATCCGACGCCCACCTCCGCTCCGGATCGAGTCAGCACCATCCACCGCGGGGCCGTCGGCTGCCCCCTCAGCCGCGAGCTCGACCACCAATCTACACGCACCTACCGTAATGCGACGAGCGCTGTCAACTTCAACCACTTCATTGACCAGCGGCGTTGCGCACACTCCACGAGCGAGTCAGGAACATCTTCCTGAACTTCCCCCTCCCTTATTGGCTGAGGAGAATAGGTATCGACAGAGAATTGAGACTGTCAAATCCGCAATTCTCATCTACTGCACTCTCCTTGGACTAAGCCCTATTCTGAAGTCGCTCACCCGATCAACGTCAAGTGACAGCATCTGGGCCATGTCATTCTGGCTTCTTGCTATCAACATCTTCTTCTTTGACTATTCAGGCGGTGTAGGTGCCAAGTTCCCGGCTTCACTATCAACAAACGCTGCTCTGATGGCGTCGACTGTACTGGCTAGCCGGCTGCCCTCTACAAAGCAGGTTTTTAGCCTGACGCTCTTCAGCATTGAGGTCTTTGGACTGTTCCCTGTGTTTCGACGCTATGTTCGGCACCGAAGCTGGCAGTTTCATGTGCTCTCTACCATCCTGCTGGTGCTGGGGGCAAGTTTTGGAGTGGGACTTGTACTGGGTGATGCCAAGGGCGCAGACGGATGGCCGTGGAAGAGCGGACTGGTGGGTATGTTTGTTGGAGTCCTCATTGCCATACTGGCCACAGGAGGCTGTAGTTGGTGGTTGATCGGGCTTCAAAAGTACAAAAACGAGATACGGGGACCATGGGACCCGGCGAGACCTATCATCATGAACCGGCCTCGCTGGGATGACGATTCATGAAGTGACATATACCGTTCATAGATAATAGAGCCTTACTTGTCTTTTATATAGTATAACTGTATCTGATTGTTGATGCGGCGGTTCGAAGTCTCCTTTACTGAAGCACTGGAGAATAGGAGCATCAATTGCGGTAGAACAGACAGAAAACAGAAAGCTTAGCAAGACAGTTCTCAGTTAGGACGTCTTCCGAACTTGTAACTGTCAATAAGATCTTAGCGTTGAGCCAAACGTTTATTCTGTTACACAAAGCGATGCTAAGAATTGACGGTCTTGCTATCATAAACGCTACAATGAATGTCAACAGTGTGTGTATAGGAATAAAAGTGAATTTGTTAAAGTAATTTGGACCAGGGTAATATGCATGATTTTGAGAAAGTTTAAAGCTGAAACGAATTGATATGACTAGCATCGCATCGGCCTAGCATGTGTGTAATGATGTTACTGTACGTACATTCGTTATCATCCATACATGGACACACGTACATTGAGGCTGGTTATGCCCTACAGATGGGGTGGGACACAAAAAAAGAGAGGTTAGTATTTTCTCCCAATCAATTTTTGAAGCTGTCCTAAATTCAAGAAGAAGAATGTATGTAGATTACGTGAACTGTATTATTGACAGACCAGAAGAATACTGTACTTGACCAAGAGAATAATATCGCCAAGCGTGGGTTGTCAACGTGTGTACACAAGGGCTTTCTGGCCGTTTGCAGCCAGTCTGACTGTATGCTGATCTCTGTGATGTCTTGTACTTGTTGCTACAAGATTGGTGCTTGAATAGAGGGCTTGCCGCATAGACGTCTTAAGTCATGGTGACATGAGCTCACGTACCAGCCTCGTTTGATCCAGTCTTAGCCAGATGATACATACTCAGGCGATTCAGAAACAATCCCTGCCACGATGGTCTGACTTTGCATTTCAATATGCAATAACAGAACGAGAAACCGCCAAGATGCAATTTTGTTTTAACCGTCATCGTTGATCATCTCACCCAATGCCTTCTGTGGTGTTGCACTTAATCGATTCAACCCAATCCGACAGCCATTCAACCACCTACCTAAATTAGAAACAGGCATCCACCAATGAGGCGGCTGGACGGCAGAGAATAAATCTGCGCTCGATCTCGTGGAGGGGGGAACATCAAGGCGCAAAAGTGCTAGCGAGGGGGAAAGATGGTGGTTTGACGCGTAAGTGCCCGTTGGTGGTTCAACAGATTTGCTGCATCACGATGCATATTCTCCCTACAATAAGGGGAATAAGCTGACGAGCAAGTCAATGTTTAGAATATAACATTATCTTGCCTATTTAGGGCATATAAACACGGAGTACGGAGTATGTACGCCCACGACCAGTCTTGCCAAGATGGGCGTACGTAGTACTAAGGTATACTCCATATGCCGTTCTCTCTCATCTCTCCAGGCCGCTTGTAGCTACCTGTATATGTAAGTGTAAGTGAAGAAAACATGGCAAAAAGCCTTTTACTACCTGCTCAGAGAATATATAAACAAAAGAGGATAGTAACCTCAAACTTTAACCGCAATGGCTCCTCAATATCAAGTTTATTCATCGCCGTTGTCCGGGGCAGCAGGTTGTGAGTTTAGACTTCCGACGCCCCCCTCTTCTTAAAACAGACCAGCTGGATGCATCCGTGATGCATGCATCCATCCAACCTCTTACGAAACGCCATGGCGCACGCAGTCCAAGCAACTAAACGGCAATCGGCACAAAGAGAATTTCTCAAACTTGGGGCAAAGTTCAGCATTAAAAGTCAATTTGATTCCGTAATTTGCTGCCGGGCAGAAATCCGCGCCTCTACTACGTAGCGCTAATTACCTAGTTAACTTTGAAAGTTGCGAACTTGCGTGGTAGTTATCAAAGTCAACATTAGAATTCCGAACTATGGTACCCAACAGGGATTGGGAATTGTTAACAGTACAGGTAATTGACATGCCATTAGAACCTTAACAGTATGTTACCCCACTAAAAAAAGGTAAAGGTTGGCGCGCGTAGGCTGTGGAGGATTGGCTCAAGGTTTGGTTAGTTCATGAATGTTATGGAAAGCCAGGGGTCCAGTCTTGTTAGACTAGGGGAAAAATGTCCCCCCAAGCTGCCGATGTTGCACTTAATGTTTCTTTCAAGGGATGGAGATGGGATGCCGATGGCCGGCTGTGGCTGGTCTATTGCTGCATGTACTATGTAGGCTGCCATTGGGTCGATTAACCATGGAGGCGTCGGATCTTGATTTGGGTATATAAGGACGTAGAGCCGACCGGCCGACGTGTTGTCTTGTTGTCTCTTGTATATCGCCCTCGTTTTGATTCTTGAATTGCTGTCAGCTCATTTTGCCTACGCAAACCTAAAGCCCACTCGCTCTTAATTCAATCGTTTCTATACAACTGTTCAAAATGAAGGCTGCTTTCATCCTCGCTGCTGCCGGCCTTGTTGCCGCTCAAGACGTCTCTGGCCAGCCCAGGTGTGCTGTAAGTACCATGTAGTTCAATATGGTGTGACAACAACAGACTGACCTCGTACAGCTTCAATGCCTGCAGGAGAACATCCCTGAGGCCGGTTGCGATCTCGACGACACCGCCTGCCAATGCAGCCCTGACTTCCAGGAGAGGCTCCTCCCCATCATTACCCCATGCCTGACCCAGGCCTGTGAAGCTTCCGACCTTCTCCAGGCTCAGTCTGCCGCTAGTCAGGCTTGTGAGGACTTCGCCAGGACTGCTGGTGGCTCTGCTACCGGTACATCTGCCTTGAGCATCAGCATCCCTACTACCGTCACCGGCTCCGCTACTCTCCCTGCCATCTTCTCCAGCAGCGTTACTGAGCAGCTTCCCGTCGTCCCCACTCCCGGCCACAACGCAACTGCGACCGGCACCGAGTCCGGGGCTACAACCCCCACCGGCACTTCAGGTGCCGGACCCAGCGGCGTGCCTGGAAGCGGTGCTTCTGTTGCTGCCCCTGCGTTTGGCATGCTTGCTGCCATTGCTGCTGTCCTGGCTCTGTAAGAGTGCTGCTTACTTTCGCATCTAATACAATTTGACGATGGAGCGTGTTTGGAAATCATTTAATTGATGGGGATTCATATGATGCTTGGGGTTAATGACATTCTTCGCATAGGACTGACTTTTTGGGTACCACATTCTTGCCATTCAGAACAATGGAAAAAAAATAATAGATATGTACTCCGTTCCAGGTAGTAATAAACAAGCATTCAAACAAGGGCTTTAATATTGTGATGTCCGTGGGGAGGCTGTCTATTTCATACTTGAAGAGACTCTTCAACCCTCGACAAGTAAACGTCGATAAGCCACGGTAGCTGTATCGGTCTATATCTCATATCCATGATTGCTGCGTTCACAAACAAGGTCTGCTCTCCAGGCACCAGTCGATTATCCCCCTGGGTCAGGTCCAAATGTGCAGCCCTCTGCTGGCTCATCTCAATGAGCTTCACTCTTGTCATCTTGGCCGTCTCCTCATTCTGTGTCACACGATTCGGCCGGAGCCCCTTGAGCCTGACTACACGTGATTGATTCTCATCAATGGAATCACCGTCCCAGGTTACATGATGCGTCCCCCAAGCTTCGTGGATGTGTCCAAAGCAGTGTATTTTGGGCTTTGCCTGGGTGACAGCCGCAAGGAGATGGGGACAGCCAGCATGAGACCCTGTCATGCCCGCAAAGTCACAGATGCCTTGCGGTGGCCCGTGAGTCATGGCTACATCAATACCCGTCGGGATATTGAAGTCGTGGCCATAGTCGTACTGAAATGCCCATCCGCCGTATGAGGGAGTCCACGGACTTGCGTATATCCTCAACCGGGCCCCATTGTGCAGCGTAAACTCATGAACACCCTCTGTTAAATATTGTACGCCATCGGTTTGAGCCTCTTGAACAATCTCCTTTACTTTTCTCGGCGTGTCCTTTGGTCCACCGAATTCATTGACCCAGTAATCAGCATCAAGGGCCATGTCGTGATTGCCTGCAATGGCCAGCTTGAGGGGGGCTCTGAGAGACCTCAACATGGAGAACGTATTTTCGAATTCGGGGATGGAAGTGCGTTTCGTGAGATCGCCACAATGGAGAACAACGTCCGCTTCTGGTAGAGGCTCCCTCCAACCTGTAGGCACACGCGTAATATCGTCCTGGCTCAGTTCGTCTTCAGTGGTAGACCCATCGCTGAGTTTGGGTTTGGGTTTAGACCCATGGGTGTCGGATATGACGAGAATGCGGGTTTTGATCGCTTTCGAAGCTGAAACTTCGGACATTTTGAGTAAAATCTCGGGACAGTCTGTGATAGTTGTGATTTCGAGTTTGTGTATGAGATGTAAAGGAACGTTTCAAAGCTGGAGCCCTGGTCCTCGTCGTAGAAATGGTAATATTGTTGGCTAGCGCAGGTGGGCGGGCGAGGGAAACAATAAGAAGAGCCTATGTGGCCATAAGCTCATGAGTTTAGATGAAGAAAGTGCAACGTCAAGCCGGCCCATATTCATTTTGAACTTGGTTGTGTGGTTGTTTTTGTTGCAGCTGGATAACTTACCAGCTTTTGATTACACATAGGCACTAGGTATGTCCATTGAGTTAAGATAAAGATAAAATAGAAACATGAGAAATTGTAAATCCATCATGAGATGTCTTTGAGGCCATCATGTTGACGTCGACGGGTGTAAAGTGGGCCTCCCTTCTTCATTTCTTTGAGCCTACCTAGGTAGGTACAGTAATTCCTACGCGGACCCCTGCTTCAACTACACTCCAGCTCTAACCTAGCCTCAGCATCGTCACGGGCAATACTACAAACAACGCCATTCTGCATTTGATTTCGCTAGTTTTATTTCACACGTCCTTTTAAAATGGCAGCAGAAGTGTCGGAAGACCTCCCAATGGGTTCACCTCCAGCCCAGCCCGCCCAGGCAGACGAGGAGCCCAAGTATGGCGGCTATTCACGATTCGAGATTGAGCTCGAGGTTCGCTCTCCCTGTCATCCAGCGCTACCTTCAGCGTACATAGCTAACTTAAGATTGCTCAGTTTGTTCAATCACTCGCCAACCCAGCCTACCTCAACCACCTTGCATCCCAGAAGCTCCTCAACCAACCTGCCTTTGTCGCATACCTCGCCTACCTCCAGTACTGGAGCAAGCCACCGTATCTCAAATACCTGACCTATCCTGGTCCAACTTTACGACATCTAGAGCTCCTACAACAAGAAACTTTCAGACAACAAATCATTAGCCCAGATGTGGTGAGGGCATTGATGGACGAGGGAATGAAGGCCTCAGTCGACTGGCATCGCGAGAGCTAGAAGGCTCCCAAGAAGTAGGGACGATCTGTGGTGAATAACAGTACGACCAGCCACGCGAATGACAACTACTATAGAAATGAATTCGGCACCGATAACGAGCGAACATATAGAAATCCGTCGCAAAAAGCGAAAAGCACAAAAGAAGGAAGGACGCCGATGCCGTAACATTGCTTCATGTTCTACGCACACTTGATACCACGAGGCCAGATAATTTTTGTCTACATTTTGAAAACACCAGAAAATTTGACCCAACTCCGATTCTCCCCGCACGCAAAGAATAAAACCAGTCAACTCCAAAACATAAGAAAGCCATTCTCTCCGAACCTAGTTCTCTCTCCATCGGTGACCGCAGGTCATGCACTTGTAAAAGCTCGTCATGGGCTCATCAGCACTGCGAATCTGGACCTGGAAAAACGCGGCCTCATCGCCATCGCACCCATCGTTGGGGCACTGGACACGACCCTTTTGCGCATTGTCCCAGGCACCGGGACCTCCAAAGACATCCTCCTTTTCGACACGCTCGTACATGCGTCGCGAGAAGACTGGCTCGGTGATGTGGTGTTCGAACGGGCAGGTACGACACTCGAGACGGTTGGTTCGTGTGTTTGTGAGGGAGACGGTAAGGATATTTGCGCAATGGGGACAGACTTGCGTTGGGTTAGCTACCAACTGGCGCAGTGAGTTTGCGAGGTCTTACAGAGCAACATTGCGGCGGTTCGCTATGTAGACGTGGGGAGATCAGCGGTCGACTTTTTGAATAGACTAAATCCTAATACGCATGATAGATTCTTGTGGTTTGTTTTGATAGCGGTCGTTGGGGAGTTTGCGTTGATGAATAAACAATCTTCAATTATGACTAACTATTTTTTTTTCTTGCCAAACTGTATGAAGGCGGGAATGTCCTCCACCTCGGACGGGCGCTGGTGGGGTCATCATGGGCGGCTGTTTTAGCGCCTTTCCCCCGCCATTTCCGCCTGAGCTCCCTGGGTCAGGAAACAAAGACGAAACACCACAGCCCAGTCCACGATTCTCAATCACTGCCACCTCCTTTAAGCCACAAACGCCGCGACAGACTCTTACACCTGCTTGTATAACTTCTAAGTACCTAGCAGAATTATCCCCGAGACTCCCGGATTCGCTCACGGAATCTTTCACATTCTTCACCACTTCACTTTCGTCATTGTCAACTTGGGAGAATATACCCCGCTCCCGCGACTGGAAATTCATATCAAGGGGCTTCGTTCACAAGCAAGATGGCTGGAGACGATGAGCACGATGTAAATCCCATTCCGTTCCTCAATTTGAGGTTATAGAACCGTCCAGTTAACCACCAACTAGGGCGCCTCCGTCAAGGAAATCCTGATCGAAGCCTGCCGCCGCAACAACACCGACCTTCTCACCGAATGCCTCGAGGGCAAGTCCGACGCCGAGATCTCAAAGCTCCTCAATGAGACCACGACCATCATGGGCAACCATCTCTATCACGAAGCCGCCTCCCAAGGAAACTGTGCGCCTCCCTCTCCCTCTCCCTGCTCCCCATAGACACATTTCGCTAACCCCCACTTAGACGAAATCATCGATCTCCTCCTCGACCAACCCGACTTTGAGTGCGACCCTGTAACCCGTCTAGACGGCGACACGCCCCTCCACACCGCCATCCGCTGGATAAACTCGGAACCACCCGCACAGCGACCCTTTGGCAACGCCCTCGTCGAGATGATGCTCGAGGCCGGTTCCAACACGCGGGTCAAGAACAAGGCCCGCCTGACACCCTATCAGCTCGTCGATCCTACAAACAAAGAACTCCGTGATCTCATTCAAAAGCACGAGTACGCCAACCAAAATGCTGGAGACTTTATCAACGTGGACAACTCGGCTGCTGGTGCTGGTCAAGGCGGCGCCGTGCTGGATGTTCCGGATGAGAGTGATGATGATGCAGAGTTTAGTGGCAGTGATGAGGAGGAGCGTGCGGAATGGGAGAGGAGACGAAAGGAGAAGCAGCGTAAATAGACGAGCGACGTATCGCGCTTATGATGGATTCGATTATAGAGGCTGCTCTATATAAAGGAGAGCAGACCATTACATGGGTGGATTTACAGCATGGAATCTCGGAGCGATAGAACCTAGGTAGCTTACGCAAAGATACAAGAACAAGTATTTCGTTTTAAGGTTATCGAAAAAGGGGTATAAAAGTTCTAATTCAGGGAGATAATGGTATGTCCTCATCGTCTATCGTGTCGTCATGTACGCATCTTCCGTGTCGTCCCAAAAGAGTGCAATCGAAAACAGGAACCAGCCTGGATTCTCAACAAAGGAAATATACTGCCTTTTACAGCTGATTTGACCTAAAACGAAGAACCCACTTAGACCAGTAACCAAAGCGTGGTTATAAACGCCGTCAAAGCCATCATGGGTCCCATAGGCAAAAGATTACTTCCGAGGCTCCTGTCAGCTATGATATAGGTGACGTCTTTGAGTTTCTTTTGAGTTCCGTCTGTTAGGCTTCCAGACTCTGCGAGCTCATTCATCTCATCCCCTAGTTGTCGCAGAATGTTAGTTGAGCGACCTTTGGGGCACAAGATGACTTCCCAACCTCCACCGGTGGGAATGATGAAGGTAGACTGTTGATCGTCAAAGGCGAAGCTATAGGCATCAGGACAAATGATTTTGGCCCTCTTGCTGTAATCGGATGGCTTGCAGATGTCCGGATCATGGTACTTTCCTACACAACAATCCTTGTCAGTCCCGTATGCGGCGCATGCGCTATTGCAAGGGGAAAACTCGGGCCGCTGAATGTCATCGTCTGGGTAAGGATAGATGCCGTCCCCAGGCTTAGTGGGTGGGAAAGCAAGGTACTTCCATGGACACCAGTCGCGGGCATTGTCACTGCTGACCCGAGTTTCTAACGGCACTGGGAATGTCGAGTTCGTGTAGTACGTTCCGGTCTCAGCGCTCGCATAGATCCAACTAGGCGATGCAATGCATGCGCAGTTGGTGAGGTTGGGTGGGATGAAGGTTGTGTTCTTGGAAGGTATGTAGCTGAGGCCCATTGGAAGGTTGTAACCATCTACTAACGAGATGTCGTAAAACGTTTGCTTTCCGTGTAAGCCACCAGCCAAGGTGAATTCGGCAAGTGTTGCTGGTGTGGAACCCTAACACAGGTTAGGATCCTTTTTATGAGACTCATTAGGGCACGAAACTTACACTGGACTCGCAGTCCAACTTTCCAGAACAGTCTCCCGTTTTGCAAGAGCACGAATCATCCTTTACAGTACAGTTTGTGCGACCCCAAACCCGGCCTTGCCAATCTGATGAGACCCAAAGGTCTCTACTCTTTCCTTGAATGAGTTCGAAACCCCCGACCCCTGGACCTCTGCCATGTTGTGTCGCAATACCGGGCCAGATGGTCGCGTCACACCTATTGGTGATGGTCAAAGGAATTGGCCTGTCAGAATCTTCCGGTTCTCTTCGGTTCGGAGATCTAATTCGTCCTGGAAAACGTGGAATCTCTTTGTCCAAGTCCCTTTCGGTAGCGGATGAGTCCTCCGCCTTGGCTGGGTACAGAGAGAAGCCAGCGGCAAGAGTAGGTATCAACAGAAGACAGACTGAAACGCTACTAGCGCTTCTGCGTCTCGACGAGGATACCATTTCCTGACTCAATACACAGTTTGACCGAAGTACAAGATGTAGAATATTAGTGAATAGAATCGAGATTCAACCAATGTTGTCTTATGAGGTGACCTCGGATCCAGAAAGGACAAAAGCAATGAATATTAACCAGTTGTGATCATGGCGTATAAGTGGGTTGTCAAGTAGCAGTCGGCAAACACATATAAGACGAACGGCGGTGTTAGGATGGAGACAGGGTCGAGAGACGAAAGTGACGTATAGGCGACGGCGAAGCTGCGAATTGGGGACCGTGTGCTTGATGCTCAGAAACTGTTTCTTGGTCACCCTTGTTCAATTGATCTGCGGTTGAAGTGTGGCGACTGGGAATGACCAGACGAATGATGAATTATTGGTCCAGTGAGCAGGGGTAGACCGGTCGAAGGCGACGAGGTAGGGCTAGGCTATCGTAAGGGAGCGGTAATGAGAGGAGGAAGCGAGAACCTGAAACGACCAGGGAGAGAGATATGATGTTGCAACAGCTATTTTTGGTGTTTGATCGCCCAGAGATATACCAAAGGAAGCAATACTAAAGGATAAGCAAAAAGATGAAGAAACGCTCAGGAACCCGTCTAGAGCAGAGGAGAGAAGAATGAATGAGTGATGAGAAGGGTGTGCAAGAGAGAAAGGGAGAGAAAGTAAACAAGCGAACAAGAGCAGAATAACGTGGTACTTTGTGTTTTCTAGTTAAGGAACCATGACCGACTACCTACCCAGAGTTCCTGCCATGCCGTGTCCCGGCTTGTTCTGGCTAACACGGCAGGCAGGTAGAATATGACGTCAAAACAAGGAAGCACAACCAGGGTCAAGCTACCCCACGACAGACTTCAATGTTTTTATGGAACCCCCTCAAGTGTTTTAGACTCATCGAGTACAAGTCGCAGTAGTTTTCGTATCAACTACTTATACATAGATAATCGGTTACCGGGATCACCTATCATCAATTTGTAAGCGAGAATTTAAAGACGCCATTCTTAATATCCTTCTGCAGTTACTATCCGCCCCGCGTAAACGCGATGATCACTTGTGGACTACACGACCTCCTCACTCTATCTTACCATATTAATATCGTTAAGCCGTCATAAAAGTCTCAAACATGCCTTTTAAAACCTCCAGAAGGGTATCACCACCAAACAACTTCCAGAAATCCATAACACTCTCTACTCTTCATAAAATATTAAATATTAACCTTATTAATCTTACCAAACTTAACGTTATAGATATAACTAGTAATAGGAATATCATGAACACTCTGCTTAAGATCTCCAAAAGTGAGAAACGCAAAGTGATCGACGTCCTGACCAAGTTCCTTGTTTTACTCCTCGGGCTCATAGTCACAAAATTTCCAGATGGAGATAGCATACGTTAGAGTAGAATTTAACATCTTATTGCATCAGTCAGCCAATGCGTACCATCCAACTGCCCGCTGGCTCTTGAACTAGCAGCCCGAGATATAAGTCGGCTACTTCAACCAGCATCTTTTCTACGACTAGCCCTTTCTGCGGGCACAAACCGACGAGGTCGTTGTCTAAACTCCTCGGCACTGAGCCCTTCCAAGACTCGATCCGCAAAAGCATTCGCCGTCTTGACAGCACCTTGAGTATCACGATGCAGGAACATGTCAAAATCTTGGCCATTCTTCCTAGTCCCTCGTGCTCGAATAGCCGGCCGGCTCGCGGGATCAGACTCTTGCGACATAGTTGCAAAGACGTGCGGATGCCGTTACGGGGCGTCGCAAAACTGTGGGTGAATCGTGAGATACTGACCACCAAAGTCCATATCATGGGGGAAGAAGATCTGCATGTAGCAAAGAGTGACTACGGGTCCGCCAGCATGAGACTTGTCGGGTGCTCTCACCACATAGCCTTCCTTACGATACTTCCTGTCCCATTCAGCTTTGGCGAGACTTCCTGGCTGCAAATGATATTTGACCTCGCCACGCAGCCTGTTGCTTGCGCGTGATGCCAAGGCGAGTTTCTCGTTGCTAGGGCATGCTATATCGCCGCGTACCTCGACAATGCCACGCTGTTGACATGTATACTCTGCTCGAGTCTCTATCGATTCAACAACGGGGATAGCGTTCTCGTCACCATCTTCGGCAGCAAGGATGTGCCTTTCAAGATCCAAATCACTGATGTCGCCTCCAGGACACTTGTCCTGCCAATCGGGATGAGAAGAATTTTCTTCTTTCGGTTTCTCGTGATTCATTTTCGAGATTATGGTCCCCTATTTTCTTGTCGTCTTCATACTCATCGTGGTTTACTCCCCATCTCGTTGTCTGCTCCCCTATGCTCGTTTCGAGCTTGCCTCAGAATTTGAACCAGTATGGCAGAGTGCTCGAATAAGCCTGACCGTGTTCGTTCTGTTTCGTTGACGATGGCTGCGAATTTAACAATCATATCAAGTTTGCAGGCTGTAGACCAGTCTCCACACCGGAGACGCCAAGGCAGCTCTGCACAAAAGATATACAACCGGGGAGTTGCACATCCGTCGATGAATACCCGCTAGCTGTGCCTCATAAGAAGACTTCTGGATTTCTGAGATTTCTTCGTAGCCAAGAGATGAGTATTGACGAAATGCCAGCGTCCAGACTCTGCAATTGGACACGTTGAATCCTTGTTCACGGAACCCCCATGGAATATCTAGGTCAGGCTGTGCGGTTTCATGCGTATGGCTGTTGTTGGCTACCCCATCGCCAAAGTCCAGGATAAAGGCGATTCGGGCGGATGATGCTCCCGATGGGGCAACAAATGGCACGTCAGATTTTATCACGCTTCGCTAATCCGTAGCAATCTGGTCAAAATCTGGGAGTGGCTGTGAATCGCCTTCAGTGGCTGACGTGGTTCTTGCAAAACATTCGACATGGGGAGGTTCCACTAACGGTGACATGGCTTCTTCCAAGCATTGCACATATCTTGGACCCATAGGTTCCTTGGACATGTTGAGTATACTCGTCCAATGAAGCTTAGCAGAGCTTCTGAATGACAGCCACGAGGTGAGCTCGGGGTCCGGAGACTTGGATAACTCGACCAGAAAGGAGAATCGAAGGGATTCACCAAGTATGTGTGACTGCAGAAGTGGTGGGACAATATCAAGGCCACCGTTGACGTAGTCCTCAACTCCCTCTCTAGGGGCGCCAAAGAAGTCGGCCAGAACAATGGAGAGCAATGACTGGAAGCATCGGCAAAAAACTGTTTCGAGGATGTTCAGCAGTCCTTCATTATAGGTTGTTAGATTTCCAGACTCAGTTTCCTCAGGGAACTGCCACAATTTGATGAATGCAGCTACGTGATAGTGCAGGGTTGATGGGTCTTGCTTTAAGAGAAAGCAAAAAGAAAACCGACCACGGCAGGGTTCGAATCTACAGCCTAAACCATAAAATCGTATGTAGATGTACGACGACGCCGATCGGGTTCGAACCGATGCTCCCGAAGGAATGAGGTTTCAAATCTCACGCGTTAGACCACTCCGCCACGGCGCCTGACTTATTCCCAGACTTGCTGTCCTAGGCGAGGTACTCGGCGCTGATTAAACATCTATAAACATTATACTAGGTTGTTTAAAGCTCATGAACCTCCAAAAAAAAAAACGAGGATGGGAGCCGCTAGAAACAGAGGCTTTAACCCCAGAAAGCTAAGGCTCTTAAACAGAATGAAAGAACTTGACGGGACCCCGTATTCTCTGCGAGCTTTGGTCGTATGTGCTTGTGAAGAACTTAAGTGACCTATAGCACAGGCCAGTCTCGAACTACAGGTTCATGGTAATTTGTATCTATAGTAGGATCTCCCGGGAGTCTAATGTTAGCACCGTGAAGATACTTGGTCTCTACCGATTAGTAAAGCTCGAGATGCTGCTCCTGCTTGAAGGCGATGCTTTGACGAAGATGATTGAGTCAATTCTAGTGAAGAAAGATCCGGTGAGAGTACATACATTTATCTGCTTCAAAGAAATATCCCTAATATTAGCTTCGCCAATCCTAGAAACGTGCCATTTATTCGGATTAGCTTATGCTTAGTATTCGGAAGCTTGTCCGCCAAATTAGGTAAGTTCCGCTACTTTATGAAGCACCCATATGACTAGGTAGGATGTTCCTAACGAATCAACACAAACAGATCTCCATTACGACTCAAGGCAAGCCGCTTCTGCCGCTACTAGTTGAGAAAACATTACAGCGTGTCGGTTGAAGATGAGCTCTTTATAATATTCTAAGTCGTTGTCCCTCGTGTCGGTCTTGCAACATAACCATACCAATCTTCTAACATTATAACACCAAAGTCACAGGACATGACAACATTTTCTTCAATTCAGATATAGAGAACGCTGATATGTGCGAGGCCTTCATCCAGATCCAACTGACCAAAACCCCTGAACCTGAAATGAGAGACCATCTCCTCTCATCTCCGAAGGCCTATGGAAAACCTGTTGACGGTATCATGGTATACGTAAATACCTACTGACCTCACGTCGCCGAGGCTGTCATTGTTCTGGGCCTGTCAACAGCACTACCAGAGATGAATTTCGAATTGCCACGAATAAGTATCAGACCAACATTTTTGCCGACCATCAGGCCCATCGTACCTCAAAACCCTCCGAAGCTGCCTTAATAGCTCAAAAGCTCGACTTGCCGTATCTTTCGATTGCCGAACCCTGTGGAGGATGGAGCTCGGAAGCGGTTTATCGTATTGAATCACGCAGCGCCCTTGAACAGGTCATACGTTATCTTTTCGTCCCAACATGGACACGAACACGTTATTGAGTCTTAATGTGATGGGCCCGAAGCTGATGAAAATCTTGTACTACATGATGGGAAACTTCTCTTCTTTGAAGTTTGTGATGATTTGCCCAAGTCGGCTGATGTCAATGGGCCCACGGTTGGCTCGTTAGCTACCTTTCATGAACTTTGCAGTATATACCACTCTTAACTACTTGAAGTTGAGATTGAATGGCTTTGTGACACATTTTTGAACGTTCTGGTGTCCCCTTGACCTCAGCAGTGGTGTGTTTCCATTTAGAAGGGTGCGTGGAAGACCACCGTTGAGTATTTAGCAAAGGATGATGGGTGAACGGAACTCTCCTCTTGAGCTGATAATGATAATCTCGGCTAGCCTAAGGCATAGCTAATCGAAATCAACCCGTGGTCTCTGGGCATGACAGGCTCCCAGATTACCGAGTCCAGCTAGGGAATCGGTTACTAGGGTTTAACTCTGGTCTTGGCTCTGAGCGACGGGACTCGGGCTTGCACTCTTGCACAACCTTTTTTCAACAGGTCGCAATATACAAGCGCCATGGTCTTTACCCCTGCCGGCTTTCAACTCTCTTGTGAGAGTATATTTGACTAGGACGATATCTGCACAGGCCTTTTTACGCGGAAACCGGATTTGAAGCAGGTAAGTTGGTACGGCTTTCCTGTACAACGTGGACAGCGAGTTCCCCATCACAGCAAAGGCCGCAACACGTTTCTTGCTTACTTCAACGTCTTCTCACGGAAGGGATGTGAAGAAGCGCTGGGGATCACCATTCGGGAGTGTGCTCAATAGAGGTTTAGATAATATAATGAAATCAATGGCCTCCCCCGACGGTCTGGTAGTAGCATCAAGTTGTCTTTTTTTATCTCCTATTCGACGCTATTCATCTACCTTATTAATGTTGGTAATTCGCATCTCCTTGACTCGACAGAATGGCCGGGCGTCCAGCCGGTGATGAGATCTCCAGTCTGAACGTCTAGGGTGGGGGTTAGGATCGAAACTAGGGCGACTAGCGGCGGCGCGACCCGCGTCTATTTCAGCCCTATTACAGTACTGCCTGTTCCTCACCAACAAGACGACTGCCATAGTTGGTCCTTCTAAGCGTAGAAAAGACAGTATTCCCAACTCTGGTTTGGGATTTTATGATCCCTTGCAGTATGTAGACACTTGCTTCTCAGATTTATTCACAGTTTGTCAGCATCCTATCGAGTCTCAAGAAAGCCAGCTTGAGACCATAATAAAAGCATATAATTTGTCGCGGCTGATCATAACGTAACCTTCACTTATAAGTTTGATGGTAAAAGCTTATAGATGTTTTCTAAATTATATGACCTCTTAGCTAATTTCCTTCCTTAATAATCACCTGGAGCGTTATAGCTAGTTCCCTTTGGCTCCATCTCACAACAGTTAGTCTCAGGAAACCTTACTTGCCCTTTCCTAACACTCGTCTCTGGAAGGGAAGTCTTTGTGAGAGAGATTTCTATTTTGATCTAATCCCTGCAATACTGGCTTCCTTAATTTGTCACTTGCCCGAAGCCCTTACGCACGCACTCATATACACTCGCAGTCTTTTCAATAACACGTCTCTGCTCAAAAGTGATTCACTATCATATGAACTAGGTCTCAGAATTTCTGTCAGAAGTTAGAGGTGACAAAGCATAAAATGGGTATAAGTTATATATCATATACTGTTCGATATGTGTGAACTTAAGAACTGTAGACATTTCAACAAAAGAGCCATGCGTAAGTCAAGACCTTCATAAAACAGGATCATACATTGAGTCATGCATGTCAAAAGGTAGAAAACGAGACAGAATGTACAACAAGGTGACCATATACTTCACAAGTTTTAATCTTATCTCCAATTCGGTATTTCATAATGTTGTTTGGCAGCTGTCATCACTGTAACTATTGTTTCAGTAGGATTGAGTTCATTCAACTGGAATTCAGCGTCTATATACGAGTAATCCTCATGTCATTCATGCATGGAACTCTTCCCTTCTTTAACCCGGAACGTAGCACCAGGCTCAAACACACTGGTCTATTTGCTACGCCCCGCTCTTTAATTTCTCAGTACTAAATCCAACATCTTTCGCTCAACATGTTGTACGGCCTCGTCAGGTGCTCTCGAGGTGGCTTGAATATTTCTCTCCCGCTGTCTGTTTCCTAGCGGCCCGCTGAGTGAACGCCACCCCGGGTCTGCGTCATCCTAGGTATCATGCGGTTTCAAAGTGAACCTTAAACTTATCGACTCTTGTTTCCTATCCCAGTATTCTTCGTTGTTTACCTGAAGCGAGAGCGGCAGCGGCCCATGACCTCGCCCTGACAGACAAGCTCGGCGCTGAATTCGGAGCCGTCCAGGGTCAGGTAAATATCGAAGTAAACGCGGTAAAATGTTCCTTGAGGGGTATCCATTCGCTCAAAGTCCTTCTCCAAGTTCTTGCGGGACAGATCCGAGGTAAGAGTGACAACTTCTTTGATGCCTGTAAAATGTCAGTATTGTGTTTTTAATTGTGAATATCGTTTCAACTTACGAGGATCCTTGGTGTATTCGGGACAGACATCATCGTCGCAGGCATACAGAACATCCTCATACATGAGAGTAGCACCAGGAGCGACTTGTCGGAAGAAGGAGACCTTGACAGGCTCGCCGTTCTTGACCTTTTGGCCCTTCTGGACAAAGATCTGGCGGGTAAACTTGCAACGGTCTTTTCCATCGAGAGAGGGTACACGGTAGGCCTCAGGGTGGTAGCCCTCCTTGAAAGGTTGGAGAGTAGCCATGAGGTAATGTCGACGGGCAACACGGTGAGTAACGATTCGCTCCGTGATACCAGCAGTGACAGCACCCTTGACGATAGCAGCCACCGAGTCCATGGGCCGGACGACCTTGGACTGGAACTGAGGAGGGACGTGGAGCTTGATTTGCTGGAAGAGGTACTCGGAAGCACCGAAACCACCGACAACCAGGATATTCTGAAGGGTGCGGTTCTGAGCCTGGATGGCAATGATCTGATTCCTCACAAGCTCGAGAATGCGGTTGACAACAGGCTCGAAGCACTGGAGAATCTCCTCGTTGGTGAAGGTCATGTAACCCTCCTCAATGCCAGCTTCGGGGAACTCAGCCTCGATACCAACGTCAACGGCCCACTTCTGGCCGTTGTTTCGGAAATCGGCCTTGATTCGGTTCTCGAAGTCCATGATGCACTTGGCGTAGACTCGGCCAGCAGTCTTGGAGCCGTCAGGCAGCTTCATCTTACGGATCTTGGTTCTGAGAATGTTGCTGAAATTGCGGTTCAGGGCCGTTGAACCACACGAGTCACCAGATCCAGCCGTACACTCAGCAACGGTGAACGGGTTCTCCTCCTCAACCTCGTAAGCAATCAAATCAACGGTACCACCACCGCAGTCCACAATCAGGACGGCGTCGTGCACCTTGAGGTCCAAAAGACCAGTCTTAGAGCAGAACAGAGCGGCGGCCTCGGGCTCTGAAACAAGGGTAAGACGGTTGTCGTTTTCATCTCGGAGGAAACCAGCCTGAATGGCGGCAGCTCGAGTGGCGGCCTTGCCCGCGTCGTTCCAAATGGCAGGGACGGTCAGATAATATCGGATGTTGCGCTCTTCTCGGTTAAAGACTTCACCCAACGCCTTTTGCAGAGCCGACCGCATGGCCTGTCGAAGTTTAAAGAGGTAGTCGGCGGCGACATCGATCTCGGACTTTCCTGGTGGCAGAGGAGGGAGGTTGATGGGGTCGATGTATGTGTTGCCGCTTAACATCAGTTGCAGCTTAAACCACTCAACCTTTTGCACACCAGGCTTGGGGTAGCCAGTGGGAGCGAGGGCGTCGGCGATATCAGGTCCCCATCCTACCACCTTTTGATATTGATCGTAGTAAAGAACGGTCGGAATCTGTCGAGTGAATGCGTTAGCTCATATTTGTCGCTGAAGCTTTGTCATTTTGCTTATAGGTTGACGCACCTTTTGCTTGGTGTAAGAGCCAGCACCTGGCCACTCGGTAATGATATCTTCCTTAGCTTCGTTGTTGGTCGCAAAAGCGAAGGCGACACCTGAGAACGTAGTACCCTAACGATTGATTGTTAGCCATGGTATGCTGTACTGGTAACTCTTCAAACGCCTACAAAATCAATGCCAACAATCAGTTGAGCTTTGCTTCTGCTAGCACCCTCAACCTCGGCAGCGGGGCCTGGCCGCTGAAACTGCTGATTCATAGGGTTACCCTGAGGAGGACCAGGAGGAGGATATCCTTGAGGTGGAGGAGGCTGCTGTCCGAAGCCAGGAGGACCTCCCATCGGAGGAGGGCCTTGGCCCATAGGGCCCATGCCGGGCGGATAACCCATGGGGGCTCCGGTGTTGATCGGAGGAGGACCGCCGACCATTTGGGTTGGAGGAGTGCGGTTGGGTTGCTGAGTCAGAGGACTGGTGCGACCGAGGGGAGCTTGACCGGGAGGGAAGTTGGCAGTATAGCTGGGCGGGCGGTTTCCGGGACCCGGGTGATTCATCGGAAGGCTCGTCGTCGAGGACGAAGCAGCGAGTGAAGGACCGTTGAGCTGTTGATGTTGATGTTGATGTTGAGGCTGCGGTATTTGGCCGGGAGGAGGGGTTGGGCTCGGTGTCTGACCTTCGGAGGTATGTATGCTTGCAGCGGACTTGCGTTTTCCGAAGCCAAGGCTCTTGAAGCGGGAGTTCATAGAACTCATATGGAAAGGAGGAAGGAGAGCGAAAGGGAGAAAAAGGTTGAGGAGTAGGACCTGAAAGGTCAAAAGAGGTACAGAAGCACAGGCACAGAGAGCGTAGCGGCGAGGCGAGGCGCCGCAGCAGGACGGGGAGGACGAGCGGGGATCGAAATCGGATTGGGATTGGGCGTTTAGTAAGAGTAGAGTAAGAGGAGGGGGGATTTCTTGGGCTCGGGTCAGAAATTAGCACGGGGTGGGGAGGGGCGGTGGCAGCAGTCGTAGTAGAGATGCTCTGAAAAGAAGAGCACCGTAATAGTGAGAGACGTGACAAATTAACCAAGAGAAAAAGAACAGATGGTCTGCCGGCTCTGATGCTGATGCTATCCTCTTTCGTTCTGTTCGTTCACTTTCGTTCTGTCCTATTCTGTCCTGTCATGTCCTATCACGGGAGTGCAAGGCGCAACAAAGAGGGGTGTGCGAGTCTGAGGCCTTTGCTGGCTGGTTGGCTAATATTAAGAGAGCTTGAGCTAAGCTTGGGCTGAAGCTGGCTGAAAGCTGGATGCATCAAAAGCCGACTGCTTGATGCTCGACGGTTTCCTGGCTTGCAGGCTTGACGTTGGCGGGCGCGTGGAGCACGGACAGTTGAACTTGGTGATGTCGAACAAAGAGGCGCAGTTGGACAGAACAACGGGTTTTAAGGAGTAGGCGATGAGCTTGGCCTAAGAGAGAGAGGAGGATGCTTATTCAGGAACACTCTGTATTGTATCGCTTGTGAAAAGGGGATAATATGAATAGATTTGATGTGTTCCAAAATACTGCACCTCAACTTCCTGATCCTAAACTTGTCCTTTGGGCTGAGGTGGCTGAACGAGGCGCTGCAGGCTGTAACTCGCTTTCAATGATCCGATGGAACGAATAATGGACGCCCAAGAAACAGAGCCCGACCGCCTCCAGTGGAGCACTGAGACACAGCTGACGGCGCTAGGGTATTTTTCCCAGCGGTTTGTTGTAAGGCTGAGTGCAGGGGTTTTCAGGACGTGACCCATGTGGATGTCTACCAAAGCCAGGACTGAGCATTTCACAGCAGTCCTCTGCTTAATCAGAAAGTCCATATTCAAGAGCCAGTACATATTTCTGTATTATCTTACGACATCGTGCACAATGCAAATAGTTCTGTATGTAGGTCTTGATGTTTGTGGCTCAAGTTGGCGCCCAATGGATGGACTAGGGATGTAAGCTTGACAGTAACACTAACAAACCAGGTCCATCCATTCAATCTGCCTCGCCGCAGGTTCTAACAAAAGGAACGGTCCAGGTCGTTGCTGACAGGATTCAATGCCACTGGCTGACTATGTCTTTCCTAATGTGTCTGTGAGAGAGGAGGGTTCTCTTTTCAGCTCTACCTTTTTAGGTACCTAGACAGTGTCTTCCCACCTGCCCTACCAATTGTTCTTTTCTTGGTACTGTCTTAAATCGAGAAGTACTCATAGCAGTATAAAGCCAGTATTTGACTTTCTGTGGCTTTCAGTGAACGTCGAGATAACCGTTGTTGATCTTAACGTCGGGTACGAGGTGGGATGGTGGGGGTGATGCGATGCAGACCCAAGCGACAAGCCCCAAAACCACGAGGATGATGACGAACTTCTTGATATGCCGAAAAAGAAGAAAAAGACGACGACGACAATAACGTTGATGATGACGTGGTCTCCCTCCGCAATCTCTATGAGATCACATCCATTGACTCGATCATCAGCTTCCTTTTCAAGTAACCACTGGACTTCCATAACAATCTTGCCTCTTTAAGGCGGGTGTGAGCCTGATATCGCCCTGTACGAATTCGTACCTTGTCCTTCAGCCGCAGGAGAGTAAGACAAAGGCCCTGAATCCTGAATCCAGGACTTTAAGGACTTTTGTGGAACCCATTTCTTTGTTCACTTTACTTGGTTTGGCTACGCTCTTACTCATCAACTTCAGTCCTCTAATAAACATTCAATGATTTGACATGGAGTCATTTTTTGAGAGCGGTAAGAAGCTTGGCTGTCGGCAGATCCTAGGAAGTTGGATCCTACCGACATGAACCTCCTTAGTGGCGAACAAGTGCTCACATAAACGGAAGTGATGGGGAGTTGAGGCAGCAGTAACGATGAATCACCTCAAAAGAATATGATACAGCCTCAATCCTGCGCTTTACACTACGGAGTCGTTGAAAGCAATTCACTATAGGCCAGGTAGTAAATCTACCTAACTCAATCACTCATCCCACTGAATATTGGATTGATCATGTCATGGAAGACATACCCGGTACCGTTCGTTTAGATTCAAAGAGCGTATCATAAACATGGTTGCTCATGTTTCAAATCCATCAATGACAGCTAATGTTAAATTCACTCAGTTTTGTCAAGAAAGAAATAAGGAAATGGGCATAAGGGTCATGTCTCTCGTATATCAAGGACGGCACTTGACTCAGCCAGCCAGCAACAGTATTATATCTAGACATACGCATAACACCATGCACGCAATATGTTTAAATTAAACCCATGTAATCGAGCATATAAATCTACGGCGAAGAATTGCGATGGGGAATAAATTTTTTCTGATAGTTATGGCATCACCAGATGATAAACGCTCAGAGATGTTATTTTGCAACTATTTCCATCAAAAGCAAGTACCTATTTATGTTTAAATATCTTACCCAGGTAGGAGCACAGCGGAGTGAATTTGAAAAACAACTAGGTCCAAAAAGCCTTTTCAATCTAACTAAGAAATGGTGGTAAATTAAGACTGCCTCTATTGTGGCATAACAGCCCTGTAAAACACTGTAACTCCTTGAGATCGAGCCATAGTGTTGTCCAGTGGTGAAGGCTGATACAGTCTACGATATTAATTATTCCAAAAAGAGCCCCAAATACAACACCAGGTCTTATGAAAGGCCTAAAGAGTGGGAAACAGGGAGTGGCAGGAGCTAGCTGTGAAGGAGTTAGGTCACCCATCTAGACCTCCTCCTGCTCCTCCAACCTATCATAAGCGTCGTTTAAACCACCATAGAACATGAGACTTAGGCCTCTAACATCGTATCACTGGCTAGGATATGGCCGATAAGTTTATTGTCGACTCAGCTATTAGTGGCATGATCAAGGTTGCTACTCCATGACATTAGCTTGAGCGAGTGTTTCGCTTGGCTGCAGCAAATTTCGATAAATACTGATTCCAGGAGGTTTATATGTTATGTATAAGAAGCAGGTATATTTCAACATCAAACATCATCTATTACATCCAGCCATTGCTGTTTGACAGGGCTGGGTCTTGATGTGTTAAAGTCGTCTCGATGCATGGTAGTCGTTAACTTGGAATATCCATTACCCAGTACTGGCGCGTAGAGTGTGTTCATATTGTGTAGCATGGGGAACTGAGATTATATTTCCACCGAAGGTCGGCATGAATCTGCAACTGGTACTCATTTGCGGGAAATACTAGGAAACCTGTGAAGAAGCAATGGGATGGCTTGATAGTATCGGATATGCTTAATCACCATCTATCACTCGCATTCTAAGGGGGTTAAACGAAACAAATTATAAGAAGGCTACGAAACAACATTCGTCGTTTTAGCACAGATGCTTAGGTCTTGCTATTAAATTCAGCGCCTAGTCTGGCCTCCCTGTTATAGTTATACTTGAACCTTGAGAACGATCGGGGTGGCTTCTAGTAACGATGTAATATTACATACTCTCAACAGCATACTAACTCTCGACTATCATTAGCAGAACCCAGCCTTTACAGAAATATACAGTCTGTATAATAGCTGTAGAATATATTTACCTTTCACTGAGGTATGTTAATAATGCATGCTATCTGAGATTTGTTAGCTATGACCTGGTACAGTTCGAAGCGTCCTCAGCTACCCAACCTACCTACCTACATATATCCAGGATAGCTAGGCATGAAGTGATATCCTCTATTTCCAGCCCAGATTTTAACATCTGGGCATTTACATCTATTTACTGAGAAGTATGGCATGCCTGTTTGCAAGGTAGGGGTCTTGACTCTGTCATTTCTTTGTCTCAAGTATCAATGCCGTGAAAGGCCATCATGAGCCGTCTGCATCATGTTTTATACCGTGCTCCTTCGGCTTTCGCAACTTATCGGAAATTGTAAAATAGCAATGAACGAAACTTTCGGAACTATCTATTATGCTATCCTCTTGGACCTGCCGCCTATTAATGTCGGCGGCATTTACATCCCTCAGTTTACCAAACGGTGCAACTTTACCTCTAATCACTCTGGAATCGACTCTCTCATTTTAAATGCTATTGATGTAACGTCGGTGATATTTCCTTTATTTAGAATATCTAATATCATATGTGCTTGACCTTTGGAAGCGATTTGAGGTCTGCTAATATATGTGCATGTCACCGAGGCCTTTACGCGTATTGTTACTGCCCAAGGCTAACTGTTAGCGTTATACCCAGTTCACATAGGCTGGTGGAGTGTTGATAATTATTTTGTGTTTAAGTAGAAAGTGGTGCAATGCTGTAATCCCTCCTTAAGCCATGTTTGGAGATAGTACAGACGCCTTTGTTACTCGACATTCGACCGCACTTATATGTAACAATTGATATAAGCACCTGAAGTTAGCATTGGATCCAAATTCATTAAATCATCTTGAACTAGAAATCTATTACCGTTGTCTAAGTCATCTTGTCGACGATATTAACGTCCTATAGCTATAGTGACATAATTGTCTCATCTTGACGATTGTACTGTTCTCAAGACTACATGAGAAAATTAATGGAAACATAGACATCCTGCAATATTTTGAGATTCTTTCATCTATGTTACCATACTCTACATATTAACCTTTTGTATGAAGTTTAGCAACTCTCACTGTGCCCAGCAGTAGGCCGAGAAAGAGGCACAACACGACTTCTCACCAGTCTGTCTGGAACAGAAATAAACATCCCAACTTCTTATATGGATATAAGCAGGACAGATGTGATGGGTTGTGCCAAGCTATAATGTAGGATATGCTAACTCGAAACCAGCAACTCCTGTGCCGCTCCCTTTACCAAAGATCAAACCAGATTAACAAGGATAAAGACAAGTCGGCTCTATGTGTAATTATGATTGGAGTGCAATGTTATTTCTCCTTTAAACATAAACATTCTCGGACATGCCTACAGCACCAAGACATACACGCATATACACACAATAAATATGAGTCTTTCATTGGGTTCTATCATAAAGGTGATATCCGCAAAAGGATTACTAACCATAACCATTGTGGATATTGTTATATAAGTACCCAATAAATAAGACTTTTAGTGTTGTGCATTAAAAGCTGGGGCTTTGGGGGTCTGGGCTGGGGGTTAAAACCCTGACCCATGAGAGGAAGAGAGAGGGGCTAAAGGGGTTACAATGAGTTTGGTGGGATCTGATATCTCTTATAAGATGAGTCAGGATATGATAGCCCACTATAAAGAGCTTGACAGTCCTCGTGAGCATCGTTGATGTGGTCCGTGGTGTTGTGGGACAAGAGGAGAGGAGAGGAGAAGAGAAGAGAAGAGAAAAGAAGAGTCAACCAACAACTAAATAAGGGACTCAATTCATTCCGCTTCGTAGTGGCCAAGTGGACACTACTCCGTATATATAGTATCATATAGTTGGCTATTACTTGTAAGAATAGTTTCAACAACGCAACAATTACTACAGAGTAGCTACACCGTATTCCTCACTCCGCTCTCGGAACTCCCGTCCCCTCGTCCTCCCTAATCTTAGCTCCCGTCACATGAAGCTCTTCCGACCCATCAGGATCCATTGCAACAACCCCAACCTAGTAGAAAGTTCCATGTCTTCCTGTGCCTGAGCGGGGTACAAAATACGCGCGCCCCTCCGGCTCCGGGCTTGCGGCTCTGCTCCGTGTCCTCCGTTCGCTTAAGCACAACTGACAAGCCCACTAATAAGATCGATGCTCACGAGGGTTAAATAAAGGGGAGAATGGAGAAGAATGTCGGATCTGACCACGTCTGGATTTGGTAAACCAGGCACTGTTACTTCTTCTTCTTCTTTTTTTTTCTTTTCCAGCCCGCGTGATGTTTTAGCGTCGCAGAATGTCTAATTTAAGAAATGCTAGAATCTGCAGCGTGGGACCTGAATTGGTGGGCCGTTGTCAACCCAAACTCAAAGGTTAGGTTAGGTTACGAATCCAACTAACCCGTCAAGGTATTCCGAGACGCACCGAGCTCATGACTTGGATTGCCATGAATTGTCTTAGAGAACTGGCATCGTCCACGTCTCCATTCGATAGAGATCCTAAACTTTCTGTGTCTTTCTTTATGTGGTCCTTGAGCAATTCCGTAAGATAAACACATAATTGACATGTCCCACAAAATACCTAGTAAAAACCTATTCCAAGCAGATGCATTTCCGGGGATAAGATGATCCTGTTTTGGCATGTTGAAACACAACCACAAGCAGTAACACACACAAGGAATTGTTTAAAACTATAATGAGTCAACATTGTAAAACAAGCCTATATTTTAATGCTCAGTCTTAAATGGAGCTAACTAATCCTGTTGTTAAGACACTGCAATGTAGAATTGATGTTTGGAAGTGGTTTAATTTTTAATCGTTATGGTATTATTCAATAGAGGTTGGCTTTCATGCTATACTAAAAATCCAAAAGTCAAACGCCGAGCTCCTTTGCTCAAAACGCGCTATGCCAAGTCAACGCCGGTAAAACAACCACAATAATCCTTTATCTTTTCGTAACCTCCACTCATAAATTACTCGTCATCTTCATCCTCCTGGAGCCATCCTCGGCTCATTTCAACAGCTCGCTCCCATCTCTTGCGCGAACGACGACGCGCCTTTTGGTCGATCTGGGGCTGGAAAACCTTGCGATCTTTTCGGTTGACCTCTTGCAGCTCCTCGAGCTCGTTCCAGACACCAGTAGCAAGTCCTGCAGCAATTGCAGCCCCCAATGCTGTAGTCTCGCGCATAGCAGGGCGGTCGACGGGTACACCACTGAGATCGGCTTGGGTCTGCATGCACAGGTCTGAGTTCGAGAGACCACCATCAACTGCCAAAATGTCAAGTGCATGGCCAGAGTCGGACTCCATAGCATCGAGAATGGCAGCGGTTTGATGGCAAGTAGCCTCGAGAGTGGCACGCACAATGTGACCCTTGTTCGTGTGCTGGGTAACACCAAAGAGGGTACCCTTAGCATCGTCGATCCAGTAGGGCGCAAAGAGACCACTGAAGGCTGTCACAAATGTAACACCTCCATTATCAGGGACAGTCTTAGCAACAGTGTCTACTTCTGAAGCAGACTTGATAATGCCTAGGTTGTTCTCAAGGAACTTGATACCGGAACCAGCGACAGCAATGCTTCCCTCGAGAGCGTAGACAGGCTTACGACCCTTTCCAAAGTCATACGCCACGGTTGAGAGAAGGCCAGTCTTGGAAATAACAGGCTCATGTCCAACATTATACAGGAGGAAGCAGCCCGTTCCATAGGTGTTCTTGGCCTGGCCAGGGCTGAAGCCGCACTGGCCAACGAGAGCGGAGGATTGGTCACCCAAGCAGCCAGCAATAGGGACACCCTTCAAAACACCACGGGCAAGAGAACCATAGGCAGTAGCATCAGAGGAGGGAACAATCTTGGGCAGGCCAAGCTTGTTGCGGTCAACGTCGAAAAACTTGAGAAGCTCATCGTCGTACTGAAGGGTCTTGAGGTTCATGAACATGGTACGACTGGCATTGGTGGCGTCGGTGACGAAAATGGGCCCACCCTCACGGTCTGCGCCTCCATTGAGCTTGTAGATCAGCCAAGAATCGACAGTGCCAAAACACAGGCGCCCTTCTTCATAGGCCTTGCGAACAGAATCAACGTTTTGGAGGACCCAAAGCAGCTTGACACTTGAGGGGTATGTCGACAATGGCAGTCCACACAGCTCGGGAATTCTCTCAGCACCAGGTCGAGCCTTCAAGTCACGGACAAGAGCTGAAGTGCGGGTGTCAGGCCAGACCACGGCATTGTAAAGGGGCTCGCCGGTGGTCTTGTCCCATAGAATTGTGGTCTCACGCTGGTTGGTGATACCAATGGAGTGAATCTCTGAAGCCTTGTGGCCTTGGGCGCAGAACTTCTCAGTCGCCTTTTCAATACATGTTTCAACAGACTCGAGGAGCTCCATGGGGTCATGCTCGTGCCATCCAGAGTTGGGGTAGTGGTTCTCAAACTCGATCTGGTGGCTTGCCACGGGTTCGCCATGGCCATTAAAGATGAGAAAACGGGTGGATGTTGTACCCTGGTCGATGCTACCGACATACCAATGCTTCAGCTTCTCCTCTGCTGTCTCGGTAATGCCCTGAGGTAGCTGGTCATGGTCTGATTCAACATCGGTCTTGACGGAGAAGAAATCGGTTGCGAGATCTGCTGCCTCAGCAGCCTTGAGTAGTCCTTGAGGAAGCTGCTCCTCAAGTAGGATCTCAGCAGTGCGCGGGCGCTTAGACTGACGCTCCTCCTCAATAAGGTCCTTTGGCTTTATATCATCGAGGTTGTCTTGCACCAGGCGAGGTGGTGCGTCGACGGTTGTGAATTGCATCCTTGCACACGATGTAATTGTGAAAGACTTTATAAGTTTGTAGTTTGTGGTATCGTGGCAAGGGAGTCGCCCCTAGCAAGTATAGTTGTGTTTCTGTAGAGGATGTGTTGAAGAATACGGCTGTTGTTGAGTGTTGGGTGTTATTGATAGGAGTCGTCGACAGTGGAGGAAGTTGTTGTGTTTATATATCAAGATAGGAAGAGAAGAAGAAGAGTGTTCTCGAGGAGAGGGAGCTGTTGATATAGATATAGTTTGAATATGAGAATAGAGAACAGGAGTTGATGAGGATGGACTTTGGGAGGAGGAAGGAGGCCTTGATAAATGCTTGAGGATCGAGGGGGAACAAGGGGGAGGGTGGAGGAAAGAGCGGACGGTAGGGCGGAGAGAGGCTCGGAATGCCATTGTGAGTTAGACGGAGGGCGGGAGAAGGCGCCAAACGGCTGGAGTCAAACTCAACTGGACCTACAGGCACCTTGACATGTGCTGCCCAGGGCCGGAAGTGGAAGGAGGGCGGGGTATAGGGATACTGTGCCTCGCTGCGTGTGCGTGCTTGAACTGCAGTGATTTTTACTACTGCCACTGCCGGGGAGATCGATCGCCGGACCCAAGACCAAAGTGCAAAGCAGGTTTGATTTTCGGGCCATCATTAGTGGATCTTTACTTTTGATACCCCAACCCCACTTTGCAGGTCAGGCGGACTCCATGCGGAGCCCCGGCTTCGGCTCCATCATTGGACTGCGTCCACTGTTTAATCAGCGGGCCACTGAAGGAATTACTGACCACGTTTGAAGTCCACATTAAAGAAATTTGTATTCTAATCATAAGACTGTGCGAAATTGAGCTGACGAAAAGGTAGAACAGAGCTGGAGCTATCTCAAAATCAAAATTCTGCAACAATTGTCTCAAAACAGTCCTAGCCACGTTGTACTCAACCAAAAGAGTAATCCGCCAATTATTCCTTCAACCATGACTCCCGGAAACCTTTTTTGAGGGGGCCGGGGTGCACCCACAGAGTCCAGGCCCTGGGAGGGTGGGCGTTGGTTGAGTGTCTTGGAGGCTCAATTGAGTGACGTTCAATGACTCTAACCCTGGTTGGTGGACTATCTGTACCCGCCCCCAAATTGTACTGCTGCCACCCCCAATTGCTTCATTTTGGTGTCTCTCCCCAAATTCTTCAATATTGGGGGAATTACCTTCGCAATAGCAATAGCCGGGAGCGCCAATTCCATGGGATAGGTTCTGTTCCTGACTGCGCCGGCAAAAATCTGCATGGATAAGACAGATCTAATCTTGGATAGGGCCATTGGGGAGCTTTTCCCGGAATGGCTAAGCGAGCATTGCCGGACAACTCCGGGTCTGTTGGGAAAAGTCGAGACAAATCCCGGATATCAGAAATGCATGCACGGGATCACGAGAATTGCGATTTTCTTCACTGCCCCTCGAGTCGGGTCCGCAATGCATTCATTGTTAATTGCTTCTTCTTCTTCTTCTTCTTCTCCCTAGGTGAGCCGACGAACAATCGAGACATTTGCTGTCGGTTGGCATAGATAAAATGTGACAACAGTAATCATGTTATTCAGGTAATATTCCCTCTAAAATTAGGTACTCTCCTAACTTTATTGTAAGAAGAGGAGGTCTTTGGTGTGTGCTCGCTCTTTCCCTGAGTGTTGTTCTCCTCTTTTCCGGACATAAGCGCCCGTGTGTTTAAACCGGTTTGTCAGCTGTGGCGCTACAACGTCACGATAAAGAGGCAAGAGCCACAATGGACGTGCCTGATTAAGAGAACATCAATGCATAGTCATGGAGATCTCAAGCGCATCGAGATTTTGCTTCTTACAACATCTGGACCCCTATTTCTGACATTACATAAACGTCACTTATAAACGTCACATCTAAGGCTGTAGCCTTTAAGAGGGCGTTATACTACTCCATAGTCCACAATTCAGCAACCCACTTCACGACACGGCTATGACACAACGCTTTGGCACATAAATCCAATGACGTTACACGGTTTCCTTCAAAGGCGGGACTGACTCCAATCAAATATGCAACCAAACGACAATCTTCAAAAAATGTGAGTTGAACAACATCGATCGACCGGGTTCTATGATTTCATCCCTACAAGTACATACTTACATATGTCGATCAGGCCCAACTCATTCACGCACTCCCTCAAACGTCACCTTTCGCAGAGTCAGGACGTAGAGGACCCTGACGTGGATGAGGTCAAACGTCAATTCGCAGAAATCGACAAATCGCCTCCAGCGCTCACTCACTGTGACGTTTTGCAAACTCCGGGGTCCAGTTTCACCCTGGCTGAGTTTCTCCAATCCTCCAACACTGACGTTTCCGAATCCCCTCAGAGCTCCCTGGGCCCTTCTTTGTGTGCTCCCCAAGACCCCTATGACGACCCTTACGATGATCCGGAGATTGAACAATATTTGGAGAGCCTCACTGGGTCCATCCCCATCGAAAATTCAGGAACATCACCCCATTTGAAATACGACACCCATGCTGCTGCTTTGGAGCAGGCTTTGGCAGAGTTTTTGGAGGAAGAATCATAGGAAGAGCCTCAGCAACAGCCACCGTCCAGCGTGCTCTGCACTTGGAACCGTGATTCGAGATCAGCAGAAGAGTATGATCCAGAATTACAATACTCTTCACCGCTATCCAATGAAGCCGATATAGAGCACAACATTGACTATGCTCCTATGATCGAAGATATAGACTGGAGCAATATCGAAGAACACATACGCCAGGTTCCAAAGCCAGGGTCAACAGTCCAGTTTACTACGACCGGTAGGAGCAAAGCCCCCGACAAAGAACCACAGTCAGCCACGCAAGAAACCTGGGTCTCTTCGCAATCTCGATCCTCAGCACCCACAAAAAGCCAGAGCTCCGCAGATTGCATTGGGAACTTTTATCGCTGAAACCTTTCAAAACGTTTTTTGACCTCCAGGAACTCTTGGATGCTAAAGCGCAAATGTTTCGAAACCAACCTGATATCACATTTGAACTCTTTGCTCGAGTAGTTTACTCAAGTCGAGAGAATTTTTACAAGAAGCAGTATTTTCGATTTCGAAGTCTACTCAAAGACTATCCGCCATACATAAACGGGGCTCTCCTAGGTTAGGAGGCAGGAAGCCCGCTTGACTGCGCGGCTCAGGAGCTATTGAAAGCACAAACCTCCCGTATGAAATGCTTTTGTCGATGTAAGCTGCGATCTGACCCCAAATCAGAAACTGGTTGGGGCATTACGATAATCGAGATTCGCACTTCCACTTGGAAGGAGATTCAGGGGGTGATGGAGGTGTTTGGGAGAAAGGATCTGGATCAGCCAGGGAGTTTACCCTGTGGCTAAAGTGGAAGTTTCTGCGAATTGCTATTATAATCGGGGCTATCAATTTTGTGAGACATAGAGACTGCTCTCTTATCTCTTTGCTACTTCGCCTAACAAGATAACACATCAAAGACTAATCAAATCGACTTCAAACTCTTCATTTATCTCTATATACATGTCTATTCAACTTTCTCTAGCTCCTCTAGATCAAACCAAATCGAACTGTCTAGCTTCATATGACTGGCCCTTATACTCTCGAATAATCGTTTGGAAACGGATCATTTTGATCTTAGAAATTCGGTGTGGCTTGGGAAGATACACCTTCAACGAAGGATATTTTGGCCCCGGATGTTCTCATAAAGAAACACCCACCCATCGAAGTCGTCATCTTCCAAAGCCATTTTGAATCTCCCCTACAGCTTTCAGTTGGGTACTGCCAGATTCAAGTAGGGCGAAATCTGCTTGAGAACAACAGGCCGTAGCTGACGCTGCTCCGTGGCAGTAGGAGCAGTTATACTTCCTTGTCGTCGCTTCCAGCTCTCCTCAGTCTCACGTAGTGCAGCATCCTCATCCTGACCGGTAGGATCAACAAACTGATATGAGCGGAACTCGCAGTTGTCCCAGCCGGTAGCTGTACGATGCCAAGTCAGCAAACATACATAAGCTCATGATCAAGTCTATCTGACTTACCTTTCCCTTCAGGTACACCATACCAGTCATCCGTCAAAAAGTGCAAGAAACCACCGTGAGACACCACAACGACATGCTCATCATCACTGACGATATCCCTCAGCACCCTTCTGGCCTTTTGACCACGCACCGTCAGCTTTTCCAGCGTAGGCTCATACTCGCTTCCAGGGCCCTTGTCAGTCCACCCGTCTTCCACGCGAGAATAGTCAGCACGACCCTCAAACTCGGCTTGCACCTTGGCTACGGGCGAGCCCGTGTCGCAGGGGTTGGCAGAGACCTCCTGGAAGACGGACAGTGTGGTGACGGGCATAAGAGCATCGGTGCCGAAGGCATGGAGGCATGTATAGACTGTGCGGCGCATGGGCGAGGCGAGAAGCTTGGTGAGCTTGTCGTGGTGAGGAAACGCAGCACGCAGGGCGGCGCATTGTTCCTCACCTAGTGGAGTCAGATCTGGGTCCCGGAGGCTCTCATTCTCAATGGAGAGGTTGTGGAAGCCCTGAGCGTGGCGAACGAGGTGAATAGTCGGTACCATTGTTGAGTGGGTGAGCGATATTGATGAAAATGAAGTCGGTGGCAAGAAGCTGTTATGACGTTGGCTGTTGGAAAATGAACAGTTGCCGGTATAATGACTAGTAAAGAAGAAAATCACGTAGTAATATACGGAGTATGACATATGACTCAATGCATCTCCCGATGTGGTCCCCGCCAAAGCCGGGTGCCATGATCTCCGGGGCCGGCTACGGAGCGGAGCTACCTTGCTAGGTGAGCGGCATGGGCGGCCGAGGGTCACCGATTGGCCCGCATCAGGTTTTCCGATGGTTTCCCGACGTGCATTAGTCTGCACAGCCGACTACGGGTTCCCAAACCGTCGGATCGACTTGATTACATGGGCATAAATTGTATGTGCGTTTCGTTGGGTCATATTATTACAGTCAGTGGCGCTTGGGAATGGAACAGATACGTCCAGCTGGATCATAAGAATGTCAAAGGATGTGCCTGCCGTCCAATGGATACATAGGCCATTCTCTAAGCCTTCAAGAAGCCAACACCGATAGAGCTACTTACGATCCTCGTAAAAGAGGTTGTGCTGGGGCCTTGAATGAACAACAAAGGTCTATATGACGATCAAGGACGCCGAAAGCAGGATATATGCGGTATCACAGTTTTAAAATAGGTGGCCAGGTCTTTCATGTGCCCTAAAGTACACTTCTGATATTCTACAACTGCCAATCTATCTAACGCCATTGCATGACTAATCCTAGATAGCCAATCAATCAATCACCAGACACACGAACACACGACTTATTTGCCATCCTAATGCAAAACTAGAACTCAATCAGGGCCTCCTCCTTGACAGGCTGCTTGGCTGGCTCCTGTTGCGGCACAGAAGGGAACGAGTCTTGCGTGTAGCCACCATACGCCCAGTTTTGCGGCGCAACAGGGGGCTGCTGCTGCTGCGGTTGATGTTGCTGTGGCATAGAAGGCTGCCAGTATGCTTGTTGCTGTAAAGGCGCTTGCTGGCCTGGCTGAGACAGTTGAGGCTGCGATGGCTGGGGCGGTTGAGCGTGCTGAATATGCGGAGACTGAACCTGCTGCTGGGGTGTTTGGGCAGGCTGGGCTGATTGAGAAACCTGGGCTGGAGTTTGACCAGGGGTGGGTTGCGAGGAAGCAGACACTGATCCTCCAGGATGTTGCGAGGGTGTTTGTAGGGTAGGATAAGGAGATTGATTGGCATCAGGCACAGAGCCGGGTGCTGATGGTCCTAGAGGGGTCTGCTGAGGTTGCTGAGATGTAAAGTAGTATGAAGCATTGGGATCATTGGAAACTGCTGCTTGTGGCTGTTGTGGGGTTTGCGCAGGCTGTTTAGAATCGTGAGGTTGCTGCTGTTGTTGATACGGATCTTGGGGTGCTGAAGGTGCCCTGTTCTGCCAGCTTTCGGTCCGTTGTATCTGCTGAGGAGGGGGGTATTGTCCATGTTGGGGCTCCGGAGCAGATCCATAAGAGGGATATTGGGGCTGGGGTGTCGCATGTGGTGGTGGTTGTTGGTAGTGTTGGTGCTGAGGAGGTGCCTGATAGCTAGTTCGTTGCTGTCCAGTATAAAAACTTTCTGCGCCGGTAGGATTACCAGGCATGTGTGAAGGAATTGAAGGATAAGGGCCGGGGGCCTGGCGAGGGGGCGGCAAGTTATATCCACCGAGATTCTGCTGGCTGTAGGCCTTGGATAGTCTATCCTCTAGCATGCGATCGTAATATCGAACCACTGTAGAAAGCTTGGCATGGAGATCAAGAAGGGTATCTATGACCATTAGTCACTGATATTTGTAGATTAGTTTCTGCAATGTCCACTTACCGTGTTTGCTCATGGTCTCTCCATAAGTTCTTGCCAACTTGGGTCGCAATGTACCGATACTATCATAAAGCTCCTGAATCTGGGGCTCACGAAGGATGGTCCCTGGAGGCTGGGTCTGGAGGCGGTCCACCAGAGTCGCAAACAAGTTGATATTCTCTGCCTCTACAGGAGTCAATTCGTAATCATTCTTGGGTAGAACAAAGTTGTTAGTAGTCGAAGGATTTGATGAGCTGGATGTCTGCTCCTTGAGCGCCGCAGCGTGTCTCTTCTTCTGCTCTTCCATATCGGCCAAGGATGCGGCAATGGCCGCCTTGAGGTCGTTGTCTTCTTCCTCCGCTTGCTTGGCTGCTGATGCGTCTCCATTGGTTGTATAAGCAGCTGGTGCAGGTGCCGCATAATTGTGGGAATGAGTTTTAACCTCCTCTAGACTCATAGCCAACGCTTTCTTCAAGTCTTCATCGAAACCGTCGTCAACTCGAGCATTTCGGGGCTGCATGGCCGAGGTACTGCGCGTCTTGTGGGGATACGTGGGCGATCGATCAAGTGACGGGTTAGGTACTTTGTAGCCTTTGTTGGTGAGCTTTGCGTGACAGCCATCGTCGACTCGTACAGGTGTGAGAATTCCTAGATGCGGAAGAGCTACCGTCTTGCTCGAGCACTGTTGGTCGAAACAGTTGCCACAGTTTCGACAATGATGCTTTCGGTTGGTAAAGGTGAAGGCGGTTCGACATCTCATACACACGTCCGAGTCGGTCCATTCTGGAGGCTGAATTTACCGTTAGCAGATTTCCAGCGATAAAATAAGATAGTCCTTACTGCACTACTGTCAATCATACTACTAGCAACTGAGGTCTTAGGAGGGAACTGATACCCATCCCGCTGCAAAGTCCGGTACACCTCGCCGATGTATGAAAGCTCGTATCGACCCTCGGTAGCGCCCGCCCAGGATTGTATAAGCTCGAGGATCTTCGACTTCACGTCGGCGTTGACAGCAGCACCTCCTACAGCTTGAAGAAGCGACACCAGGTTATCCATAAACTCCCGGGATGCGACCTCAGCAAGGAAATGCGATCCACCATTCTTGACGCATGTATCTGTAAGCTGTATAAGTCAGCTTAAGTTGTTTTTGTAACAATAGCGGGATTAATACATTCAGCGCGCTGAGCTGTGTGTTGGGGTTCTTGTTGCCTATGCGCCTCTTGAGGGAGCGCATCGCCTCTTTCGGCGCGACCGTCTTGGATCTGATAACATCGGAGATTTCGAGGTTCAGAGCAATATCTTCGCTGTGACAACAAGTTAACTGATGCTAACACGACGACAATATCTTGACGACATACAGACTGCTGCTTGTGGCCTTCTCGATCTGCTCATCCAAGGCCGTGTTGGCGGAGGACGACCACCAACTCATCATCTTGAGAATAAGTTGTGCTCAAAGCACCACAGAAATCAGGGTTAGAATGTGACAATATGAAGTCTCCAAGAGGACGCGCGATGTCGAAAAATGGATGGAGTAGGTGCTGTTGTTGGTGTCTGGTCGATGTTGGTTCCAGGCAGGCTATCATCAAGTCCAGCCTTAGTCTCGACGCGGCGATTGAGGTGCTACCTTACGTAGATGTGCCTCATCAGGCTAGCTTACGTTGGCTCGGGTTGGCCAAGAGCAGGCATTGAATGATTCCACAGCACCAAAGTGCGGGCAGTTAGCAGCTCAAAGGCAGCTACACTAGCCACAAGACAAGGCCTAAACCCCACTGTAGGTTTTCCCCAGGGCATCAGCTCCACTGATGCAACAGCACCTTACTTGCGTCAGCGAGAATGACGACGCTGTGTGGCGTATTTACGTGGCTGTATGTGCGCCGAACAAAAGAGGGTACTAAAAAGCGGTAAACGATACTTTGTTATTCGGATCAAGTTCGGTGCACATGTAAGTACCTCATTAGTGTTCATGGTATCCCCCGCGAACACCTCATGGGTGGCAGCCGACCACCAGTTCCTTTATACTGACAACTAACATCCCGGGGAACCTAGAACAACACACACCATCAGCGCCCGTATGTTGCTTTTCTGGGAGGAGTTTTTCTTTGTGATGTTTCTTTGAATAATTCTTTGAGAGATGTTGCACGGTTCTGCCATCTACATGAGGCCAAGGCGCTGACCCTTAATAACCACTCCGCCACTCAACGATTCCCTAGTTATTCTTGAGATACCTATTGCAACCCAACCGTCGAGCCTCATTTCACGACTTTGAATGTTCCAATTTCTTGCGATATTCGACCGAGATTCCTTCGACCGAGACGGCACAGTACAATAGCTTTTGTGCATCCAGCACGACCTCATGGCTTCCTTAGGACATTCGCGCGCAAATAGTGTAGCCACCGTGGGCACACACTCCATGAGCAATTCAGGCGCATTCAGCCATGGCCCTATACCAGGAGGAGGAGGAGGAGGAG
>JAJJWN010000445.1:0-37861 GCA_021655885.1 Fusarium abutilonis
GCTCAGGGAAGCGCGGGAGGCGCGAGAGGAGGAGGCTGTCAAGGGGGTACGGCGGGAGGGAGGAGGTTTGATTGTTGTGGAAGAGGAGGGGACGTGGGTGGTTGGAGGAGTGGTGTGTTGCTTATCGTTGTTTTCTTCCTCAAGTGTTGAAGGCACGAGAATGTCGTCCGAGGCAGGGAATTGGGTCGAGTGAGCAATATCGCTCTTGAGCTGTGCTTCGACTTGTTGCGATACGCTCATGCTCGGGGTTGGTGTTGGGTGCTTATCCTTAGGTAGAGGCTGAGACGAGTTGGCAAAGAGATCAACTCGTCCGCTATCTTCGTCGTCCACTGTGACTTGAGTAGAAGTCTTGTCCTTGAAAATGGCGTGTCGCAAATTCCATAGCAGCTGGCCTACGACAGCAGGCGGGAAATAGACATAACGACCAATATCGTTTTCAATCCAGCCTTCTTCCCGCATATCATCACCCTCGACAGGGTTATTCAGCTCATACACTTGGGTTAGGTGATAGCGCCAAGCTGGACCTTCAGTGACACGACCAGGGTCAGCGCAGGCCATAAAGCGCAGTAATTCTCCATCGTACAACCAGAAACGGACCACTTGCGCAGGTATTTTGAAGTTGAGTATAAGATCAGCTTGGTAGCCCTCCAGAACATCATCAAGGGTATCCTGAGAGACTGGAAGCAGGACGTCTGTGCGAGCAGACGCAGGAGGGAGTACTTGAAGGGTAGCGAGGGGAACGCGCTGAGATTCTAGAGGTTGAGTCTGCGTTGGTGGAACGGGGCGGTGAATGGGGTTACGAACGCGCTTTGTTGTGCGACGCTTGGGTTTGGGTGCTGATGAGAGAGGGGGAAGGGTGGTTGGTCGTGAGTCAAGAGGTGGGAGTGGTGGTGACGATCCTGAAGCTTGAGCGTGCGAGCCAGACGATCCCTGGGAAGAGATGGCAGCAAGAGCTCGTCGTTGAGTACCAGCAGCTGGGGGTAGCGCAGAAGATGATGCTCTGCTCACTTCTTCCTCTGATGAAACAATCTCGCTCATTACAAGCTGCGTTTCGGCGCCAACTACAAACGTGTTCTCGGCATTCTCATCGTCACCAAAATCCTCTTCCTCTTCCGAGTCAGGTATTTCGAGCATGACCTTTTTCTTCCCCTTCCCTGGAGACACTCGCTTCATTTTTGGCGTGGGGCTACCACTCCTCTGACTTCCACCCAGTTCAGTGCTCTCTCCTCTCCTCGTCTTGGTAGGCGTTTCCATCTCGTCCAAAGCAGAAGACGTATCGAGCGGCTCGAGGCTGTCCTTTGGTGTTTTGGGTGTTTTATTTGGGGAATCTACTGGTAGTTCCTTTAGAGGTGTGCGTGCGGTAGAGCCCCAGCTGTCGGTAGCGTAAGAATCTTGAATGATACGTTCGTGACGTCGAGGTGTTGTTGCTGTCCGTGGCCTGCCTTTCAGCTCCTTAAGCGGTGATAGGCTGGCCAATGGAGAGGATTTTCCCTTGACCGGGGATGGATTTACACGATCAATAGTTCCATAGCGTTCTATCATGATGCTAGCAGGTGTAGATGTTACGCTCGGCGGCGCAGACAGCTGACTCGAAGAAGGTATCTCGACTGATTTGGAGCGCTTCCGGGGCGTCTGCTTTTGCGGTGTTTGTGGAACCATAGACTCCTCGCGATGGAGAGCTGGCTGTTCTAGTTTATTCTTCAATATTGGCTTTGGAAGTTTCTGGTTTTTGACAGGCCGGATGCTTTTCTTTTGATTTTGAACACGCTGAGGACTCGGACTCGTAGATTTGCCGAGCCATTGTTGAAAATCGTCATCTTCCTCCTCGTCTTCAGAGTCCTTGATAAATTGAGCGTTAACTGGATCGTGACCCAGGAATTGGGTCAAAGTCTGCGTATGATAACTCGAACTAGGTGCATCTCCTGTTGTCCTGCGTCGATCCGATTTCTTCTTGTATTTTTGTTGCTCGTCTGAGTCCTCACCCAGAGTCCGTCGTCGTTTGCTCCGTTTGTTCCTGGTCGATGTCTTCCTCGTTGTCGTTCTCCGTTTTCTTCCACTCGAGACGGGTTCTTCGTCTTCATCTGGTCCGTCTTGTTCGTCTTGATCATTATGAGCCGTTTCTTGATCATCATCCTCATTCTCTTCGTTCTGCATTTCGTCTTGTTCACTATCGCTCAGGACAACAGGGTCCTCGTTGCCATCGAAGCTCGAGACAAAGTCGATTTGGGTCAGGGTTTGCTGGCGCATAAACCTAGCGCTTGTCTCGGCCTGCTTCTTACGATTCTGCTTTCCATATGTCCGTACAACCTTTCTGCGTGGAGGAAACTGTGCTTGTTGCTGCGCAGGCGTTGAGTGATAGACGCGGCTCGGCGCGGGGACACCGCCCGAACGGGTCTTTGGCGTCATTATCGTGAGTCCGAGGTTGATTGGTAATTTTTTTTTAGATAGAGTACAAGACTCAAATTCAAGTTAGATGATATTCAAAGCCGACATGTCGTTTATGCTCATGGGTAGTCAAGGTAAGGAAGGTCGATAATGAGTGGAGCTCTATTAGAAGTAGGGTGGGCGTTGAGTGGCGTACCTACTCCGTTGGGCCGCGACGCGTCTTGTCGCGTATAGTGGTAGGCTATTGGCACCTTCCACTCACGACACGCGTGTTTCATATTAATAGATGCTATTATTAGTTCCATCTCAAGATAGGTAGGTAATGAATAGAGCAGTCACCATTTAGTAAATGTTTAGATATAAAAGCTCATCACCCAACGCTGGCCGTGCTTCCCATATACCACGAAAACGCGCCTCATTAACTTCCCGTGGCTCATCAAGAAGGCCCATATAGTTAGTGGCTATAGTATTCGTACAACAGATTCATCTGATCATGTTCCCATTCACTCTAAACACCAGAACTTATCGAAAAGCAGCCTTGACATCGGCCCGAGGCCACTCGAAAAGGACATCGCCACCATATACATTGGTCGTCACTGCGCCAACCCGCCTCTCAACCTTTTCGTAGAACTCTTCGCACTCCGCTAGTACCTTGGACACCAATCCTCGGCTCAGTGCTGGATCGTCTGCGTCACCAAAGTGCTTCTCAACACGCTTGCGTAGCGCTTCGATGCCCTTGCGGATTTCCTTGGAATCATAGTTGCCCAAGACCTTGTTAAACACTGTCTTGCTGTTGGAAGGCTGCGCAGCAATCGATGAGGGCGATTTTCCTGTCTGCAACTGTGCCTCCATGTTCTCAAGATGCTCCAAAACCTTGCCTAGGGGTCGTCGCATTACCGCGTTGAGGTAAAGATTCATGTGCTCGTAGTATGTAGCATTGGCCTTTTCCTTCCATTCCTCGAGCACATCCAATCCCCGTGAGTCTGTCTCTTCCAAGAAGTGGTTCATATTCTCAATGAGTAGGATATGGAAGTTGAGAGCTTCCTTGTCTTCTGGGTCTGCAGAGCCGCTTGTCACGCCGACTGTAGGGTTCTCCCGCGCAATAACCATGAGCGAGTCAAACATAGTCTTGAGTATCCGGTCGTACTCGCGGTCGATGGTACCTCGAGCTGCCAAAGTGGCGTCAACGCCAACCAGCATGTTCTCCACGGCCGCTGAAAACGCAGGAAAGATGCGGATGAATGAGATAACACCCTTTCGCTTGCTGATCTTGACCTTGGTCTCTTCAATGGCCCGGAGCTGTTCGTCAACAAATTTCTTAAACCGTACTTCCAAATGGCCGTGAAGCTTTTGTAAGAGGGTATGAAGATACTCTTGGTTGGACTGGCTAACTTCAGCCGTATACTTCTCCAAAGTCGCTAGGACTCCGATGCCTTGTCTAAATGGCTGTTAGCACATTGCTCACTGTCTAAGGATGGGTGTTCAACTTACAGAGGATCTTGACCTACAACCCACTCCATAAGACGTAGTAACTCTGACTCCAGGAATGTAAAGATTGTTTCCATCGCACGTAAGATGCGTCTGGCCAAGTCTCGATCAGGCTCCATCAATCGCGGTCTTCTTAAATCGGTTCCTCCACGGTCATGAGGTGGCGTAGCGGCGACAGCATCTGGGAAATCGATTTGTTCCAATGTCGTTGCATGAAAGAAGTCGACGATAAAATTCTGCTCCATTTGCATCAGAGGCAGCAGATCATCCAGAACTCCCGCGAAAATTTCGTATGGAAGATCCCTGTTGTCGCCCGCTCTCTTATCCGCCTTTGATTTATTGCCGCCGTCTTCTCGAGGAGATCGGAGGGCCCTGGCCAGAGTCCCGCTGCGCTTCACTGTCAACTTCCTGGCGGTGGTGGCCACACCTCCTTCCTGATGCTTCTCAACTGGTGTTGTGAACAACAATTCAGCCTCCTCTCCAGTCAACTTCCTAGCATTTCTTCGCCAAGCTGCAACAACGGCCTGAAACTCGACCCGGTAAACCGGCTGGCTCTTGTCTTGGTAAATTTTTATAGCCTTGTCCCATTCTTCGCCATGCATATCGCGAGCGTACAGCATGAGGGGACTGAATTGCCAAAGGATATCTCGGCCAAGATCGTGATGTGTTGAGTCCACCTTTCGAGATAAAGCTCCTTCCATAGCAAGCTTAGTCTCTGTAAAGGCGTGATCAAACTGTCGGGACATAAAGGTGACAAATCTGCCCATGAACGACGCACTTTCTTGGTCATAAACCAGCTTCTTCTCCTGAACAATTCGCATCTGCTTGAAATCGGGGTTGAGGCCGTGAGCTTGGTCCGTCTCTGCAGTGACATCCACTTTGCCCTGATCCGCACCACTGCGAGCAGGATTGATCTTGAGCATAGCCTTGTAAAGTGTGACAAGAGAGGATTCGACGTCCTGAAGGCCACGTATGTCATCCAGAGGTGCCGATCTGAGTACCTCAAGTTCGTTTGGTGTAATAGCGCAAGTTTCAAGTAAGGACTCGAGCTCCTTCTTGAGTAGCTTCTGGTTGGATGTTTGTACTTGGAGACCCTGACCCTGGGCTTCAATATAGGCAATATCATCTGACAGAGTCTAGTACATGTTAGGAAGATTTTGCATATTTGTGGTGGAAAACATACCGAAAGCTCAACCGAGTAGAGTGTAAGCAAATTATCTAACTCTTCACACTCGGCCATAGCAACATCAAGTCCTGCTTTGATGGCATCAACACGTTCGTCCTCCTCGCGAAAACGAGCCAACCAGCCACCAGCTTGAGCTTTGTTGAGTTCGCGTTCCAGATCTGCTCGCATCTCCTCCACATTGCGCGATCGCATTTGCTCTCCAGGAATCCATCCAAAGTAATCCAGCCATTTACTGAACTCATCACTCCTTTCATCCAGAATAGAGGGGTTGATGCCTAACGTCTGGAGGTATTTCATGTCATTGCCGGCATTGATAGAGCGACGGGTGTCGTTCTTCTCGGGTTCATTTGGCTTCTGAACTTCTTGTGGGGGGCCATGCGAGCTCGTAGGCCGACTTGTTGGGACGCTAATCTTGACTTCCGGGACAAGAGAATTGCGATCCGCAGACTTAGGCTGCTCCTTAGGTTTGGGTTCTTCTTGAATTTTGACTTCCTGTTCAGCTTTAGGCGGCTCTTCAGGCGTAGGTTGTTCTGGAGGCGTGTCTTTGCCCTTTGAGGACGGCCTAGGTGGCGCAGGTACAACACTATGGATTCCATCTGGTCCTTCTCCTAACTTACTCTTCAAAAGACGCATTCTTTCTCCAGCACCACCGGGTCTGGGCTTAAAAGCGGTTGCAGCAGATGCCGCCCCCGCGGCTTTCCATAGTGCGCCGGCAATCTCATCTCTAGATTTTTTGGCTTTTATCATGGGGCCTAGGCCGGGCCTCGACTCCTCGTTTGGATCTGGTGATGATACGTTAGATAATTCGTCAGGGTGTTCTGCCGGTCGCTCTGATGGTGACGGTTCATCCACTGGTTGAACTGGTTCTTTGGTAGGCAGCTCAGGAGGCTTTTGTTGATTAGCAAATCTAGGTACGCTCACTGTCATTGGCGAGACATCTGAAGAACCTGGTCCTGAGCCTGGAGAAAGAGCGTGTGCGGGACTTGGTATATGAGCTGGCACAGGGCTAGCTGCATGAGCCGGTGCAGGGCTATGTTCACGAGCTGGCGCGGGGCTGGGCACACGGGCAGTTGCAGGACTGGGTACACGAGCTGGCGCAGGGCTAGGTGTATAGACTTGAGCGGGACTTGGCGTGTGACTTGACATGGTAGTTGGTGGATGAGTTGGATGAGTGTTTGAAGCATGAGCCGGTGTGTGAGCTGGTCCAGATCCTGGCATGAGAGGTGAAGGCATGGGAATCGGTTCACGCTTTGGCGGTTCTGCCATTCGTCCTGTAGGCGGTGGCATATCTCGCTCTTGAGTACTTCCTGTGAATGAACTACTTCCCGATTTTTGACTTGCATTATCCATTCTTGGCACAACACGTTCGCTACTACGCGGTGGAGGGGCCATTGTTTCTTTATTCCCAGGACTTATCAGTGGTGGAGGCACCAAGTCCCGGTCATGGGGGCGAGTTGGATCCATAGGCGGTCGTCTCCTCTCAGGGGGTGGCCTGTCCAGCTGAAGGGGCGAAGGGACGGGTTGCGGAGGTTGCGGAGGTGAGAGAATAGATGGTGGTTGCGATTTGGGTGAAGACTGAGGTTGGGGATGTTGTGGATGTTGCGGAGGTGTTAGAACAGATGGTGTTCGGGAATCATGAGACTCTCCAAGCCTCCCAAGTGCCCCAGGTCCTCCCATACCGTTACGAGAGCGTGGTGGTAAGCTAGACCCGTCATCACTCTTGTTAGCTAAAGAGTTAGCAACCGAATCCTGGCTCTTGTTGCTTTGAGCCATCCATCGAGGCGGAGGCGGTCTTTCCCTCGAAGCACTCGAATCGAAGCTTCCTACGGGCGAAGGGCCAACATTGTGAGGTGGTGGACGAGCAGGGGGTGTTCTGAATTGAGCAGCATCTGGAGGGCCAGCTGCTGTATGTCCTTGATTTCCTTGGTGAGAAGGATGCATCGGGTGAATAGGACGCGGTGGAGCGCTCGACATCTGACTAGTATTTTGTTCGGATATTGGAGGAGGAGGCCTAGAGCCACCAGTAGTTGGTCGTCGTGTAGCTCCCATAACCTGGTCATACTCCCTCTGCTCAAATCCTGCGAGCTCGGGAGTCTTTCCACCCGTGTATTTTCCATAGATCTTGATTAGACTGGCGATGAAGAACTTCTTCTCCTTGTCTGTCTGGGCGTGCCAGAAGTAGGATTTGCCGAGAGTGACCTGGAAACCGGTGTCGCCAGCCCAATCGCGATGATTTGGGTTGACCTCGGGGCCTGTGTAGGATTCGATGCGCGATAGATCGTCAAGGTTCCATGTCTTTCCGATCGAGAAAGAACCGTTGGCGTTCTCTTTGGATTTGTGCAATCGAACTCGGCCTGACTTGCGCACGGCTACAATGATAATTCGAGGTTTCTGGACATCTCCAGTCCGCGCCTGAGGCGGAGGAGGGGTCGTAGGATAGGAGGAGTATTCGGTGATTCGGATATGAGTGATGTAGGTTTCAAGGACTATCCAATTCTATCAGTCAGTGTCTGCAGGGTTGTACAGGAAGATTCAATCGCCAAACGCTGGTAATATCAGAGGTTCGTCGAATATGGAGCTTATGCAGCTTGAGACCCAACTCGACGGGGGATAACAATGGCTGCACTTACGGGAACCGTCGACATCCTTCTTGTTAAAACAGGTCTCGATTATACGGCGCTTTTCATCCTCGAAGCGCTCTGCCCTGGTAGCAGCCGCAGCTGCGCCGGGGCCGCCCCCGTTTGCGCGGTCCATGAGGTTGTTGGAGGAGCGGAATTACGCAAAGACGTTAAGATGAGCAAGGAGGCATGTTCGATCGGGCACCGGGTAAGCGACAGGTTCCCGCGAGGACAGCGGGCTATTCGAACAAGTGACAGCGCAAGTGATAGCGCGTTAACCGACGTCGGCGTATCAACTAGAAAGGTAGGTACGTTAAATGCTGAGGTGGTGGTGGTTGGACGCGATTTCGAGGACAAGTCGTCGAGGTCAATGTGGCTGAAGGTTCCCTATTTCGATGTGGATGTTTCGGGTGGGCAACTGGTCAGGCTGCGTACCTGCCTCTAATGCTCCACTGCAGGCAGCTTGGAGCTTGGAAGGACCTACCTACCTAGGTACCTAGGTATTTATTAGGAACAGGTATTCACATGCACCTGTTAATTAACGGTCGCATTCCCTCTTAACTTGATCAGTTTCTGCTTCATTTTTGTTCTATTCGTTGAATTCTTTAATCGCTATCGATGGTTTCCCTTGCAAGTTTGGTATCTAACCACCTGATGTAAGGTACCTACCTACCTACCTAAGTATGATGATAAGCCACAGCTATCAAAGTCATGTGCTGTTAGCCTATACTTGAGCCACATCATGAGGTCAGCGGCATGAGGACGTACACTTCGACAGCTCCCTCAAGGTTCAGGGTCATCGCATCACAAATTGCCAACTACCTAGGGACCTAAATACGCCAGAATCCTTTGATGTAGCTGGAAGCAAGGCTCTACAAGTCGTATGCCTAATATTAGAGCCTCCAGGTTCCTCAGTGTAACAGGCACAACCTATTAAGCCAATATCAGCACAGTCCAGTGAGAATAACACTGCAGTTTCCCACAGCATGAGAAGCACCAGCACCAGGTCGGGTACCACCACTCTACTCTGTCTGAATTCATGGCTATGTCAATATTCATATTCTTGGCTTTCCAAGCCTTGATGAACCTTTTACTCAAAATAAACATAACCAGAATAACAAATCAAAGGCATCAGTATTACAACACGCAATTGACAATCAACGACGCCTAATATTCTAACTTTCTCTACCAAAGACTTGAGTCCACCTGGTTCGCTTTATCCAACAGTTTTATCCGTTTTCGACCAAGCAATATAAATTACTTCACCAGCTCTTTCGAGTTATCGGTAGGAAAAATCCTATACTTGATCCATCTACTTTATGAATATTAGAACTCTCGTACGTATTTAGTTATGATACAGGTAATGCATGAAGTAAAACTCGCACCAATACTTCAGTGTCTGCCAGTGTCTATACGTGATGATCTTGATGATGGCTCTTGTGCTTATTGAAGCGGTTACTCACAAAAAGATGTACGAAGAACAAATAGAAATTTATACCTCAAGAGTCGACGAGTATAATAGATAGCATACTTTACCAAGCCTTTATGAGTATATGAGTATACTACCTAGGCAGGCAAACATCACTCGAAACCTAGGTCCTAGGCCCGGAATGTCATATTCGCTGGTATCGGGTAAGTGACAGCGTAATGCACCAAGACCAAGCCAGAACGTCAATAACTCATTGAATTGATACTTGCAAGAGGTGGAAATCGGCTCTATCAGTGGAGGTTCTGAAGATTCTACCGTTATCTTACGTATCTGTTGATGTGGTGTTGTTAAAATACAACTGTAGGCTCACCCATGACGATCAGGACTCATGTTTTTGAGGTTAATCTCCAACTCCTCAAATAAAAGGAAAAAAGATTACCAGAATTTCTCGTCGGTACATTTCAGAGAAACAACCAAAGGCAAAAACTCCTAGAAGTCGTCATTGTTCTAATGAATGATATAAATACCACGTTAATAAATACCTAATTAGGCAATTTCTCGCCCCAGCTTCCTTTCAAGAGTTCAAGATCCGGACCACTCACCCCTCACGAATCAACCCCATCATCGCCCCCAGATGCTCTCACCCCGCAATCGGGGTTCGTCGTCCGCCAACCGAGGTAGTACACAATGACTATCTCACTTAGCCGTTCACCATTGCTTCATTCCGATAATTGCGTGAACCCGCCATTTTGATCTCGTGTTAAATACTGGGTTGCACTTCGCCGTCGTTGATATTATTGACTCATCTTTGTGATCCAATAACAAGCTTAGTGACATCAACATCATGGGTCTGTCTGTGAGAGCTGTCCCCAACGTATGTGAATATCCCAAGACGAAGCAGAGGGGCGTTGGTCAGGCTACGTAAAAAGGCCCGAAGTCAGTTCATGATAACTCACATCGCTTCACTCTAGGCCGCCAAGCGAGCAACCAGCCTGTTACGCACCATTCAGTATACGCATCCGCCTTCCTGTCCCTGCCACTCCAACCCGGGATATCATCAGTCGCCACCATCTTTCACCCCCTCGAAACATGCTCATCAACGCAAGTATGCCACGCCAACTACGCATCCGGGCCAGAAGGAGTATGCCTTTGAGATGGCTGCCTCGTCCATCAGGTTCGGACCTGGCGTGACGCAGGAGGTTGGCATGGACTTGAAGAACATGGGTGCAAAGCGCGTTTGTGTGGTGACGGATGAGAATGTCAACAAGCTCGATGCCATGAGACAGGTCCGTGAGGCTCTCACTCGAGAAGGGATACCATTCGAGGTGTACTCTAATGTCCGCATTGAGCCAAAGGATAGCTCGTGAGTTGGGCACGATAGCTCTACCAACGCATTTCGCTTACAATATTGCAGAATCAAAGACGCCATCGCTTGGGTCCGTCCATATGCGCCAGACGCCTTCCTCGCCGTCGGCGGTGGTTCAGTCATAGACACGGCCAAGCTTATGAACCTGTATTCAGCGTATCCAGACGCTGACTTCTTAGACTTTGTCAACGCGCCTTTGGGCAAGGGCCTTCCCATAGAGAAGAAGTTGACACCACTCATCGCCGTTCCAACAACAGCGGGCACGGGCAGTGAGACGACAGGAACCGCAATCTTCGACCTCGTTTCTAAGCGAGCAAAAACTGGAGTCGCTCATCGGAACCTTAAGCCCACCTTGGGTATTTGTGATCCCCTCAACACAAGGACTATGCCTGCTGCTGTAAAAGCTTCATCAGGTCTCGATGTACTATGCCATTCGCTTGAGTCCTGGACTGCCATCCCATACAACGAGAGAACGCCTAGACCAACCAACCCTATCCTCCGACCGGCTTACCAAGGCGCAAACCCTATCTCTGATGTCTTTTCGTTTCATGCACTGCGAGCTACCGTCAAGTATCTCCCGCGATCAGTGAGAGATCCGGATGATCTGGAAGCTCAGTCTGAGATGCTTTTAGCCTCTACACTTGCTGGTGTTGGTTTCGGAAATGCCGGTGTTCACCTCTGCCATGGTTAGTGTATAAGACGATATTTTTTTCGCCCCTGGTAGAAGCTAACTCACAACCTAGGCATGTCCTATCCCATTTCAGGCCAGAACCCGGGCTACAAGCACAGTGGGTATGAGATAGATTCCCCTATCATTCCCCATGGTGTATCCGTCGCCGTCTCAGCCCCAGCCGTCTTCCGGTTCACGGCGGCTTCAAACCCAGACCGACATCTCGCGGCGGCGGAGGCCTTCGGTGTAGACATTAGCAACGTCAAGCGAGAGAGTGCAGGCGAGGTTCTGGCCGAGGCCATCACCAAATTCCTCGCAGAGCTCGGTGACCAGCCCAAGGGTCTGAAGGAGCTTGGCTTCGGCACGGATCATATTGAGGCCCTTGTGGAGGGTACGATTCCTCAGGCACGTGTGTTGATGCTTGCACCCGGTTTGTCTTCACAGCTTGAGGCGGAAAAGGACCAGCTCCGGAGGCTGTTTGAAGATGCCATGACGCATTGAGATGTCAACTCCTGAAGATATGCAGGAGCTAAGACAACGCGTGTATACCATTGCGCGTTGCCGATCGATTCTGTGTTGATGTTGTATTACTCATTATACATATCTGGATACTTCAAGCAACAAAATTAGCAACGCAGGGCACGCATCGTGATGGACCCAATTGTCTTGTTTTGCATTGTAGCGAGGTTGATATTGCAACTGTTCATCAATGGAGCTCGTTTATGCTGATGCTTTGTCCAGACACGGTCTATGGATCCTATAGTCCCCCCCACGCCCGAAACGGTGTGCTACTAGAAATTTTATGCTGTGTCATGCTATGCTTGATTTGTGCAACCCTCCAGCGTTTCGAATGCAAGAGATTGACCGTTTAGAGCCAGAGACAGAACGACCATTCTCTTTTAGTACACCGTAATACGAAATCTGGTTGTCCCCTCATGGCGTCCCTTGCGAAAGCCAACAGCCATTCTCGGTAACAGGCGTCATTGGGTGAATCTGACAACTGAGTCCCTGCAGGTACGAGATCCACTAGAAGATTACTGCATTGAGTAAAAAGAAGACGAGTCGTGCATGGGGACCAAGACACTTTTCCTACCCTGGCAAGGGTCTGCGATTCAGAGAGAGAATGGCTGGAGACCAAGACTGACTAAGAAACGGATGAGACGAACGTCAACAACAGGTTGAAGACAAAGACTTCATCATTTTTCCTTCTTCTTTCTCAAGCTAGCTCAGTGCTAGCAAAACATTCTAGATCGAATGTCTGTCACTGCCCTTGAACCCCTTTTCACACACACTCTCCTGACATGCCTTTCCCTTTTAAAATAGAACATTCTCAGAGTCATGGGCCTGTTTAGTGTTTTTCTTTAGGTGGGCCGTTAAACCCCGGACTGCCGGTCGGGGGTGCTTCCGATGGACACGACGTCTTTGAACTTACATAACAAAAACTTTCCAAGTGGTTTCGCAACAAGCTCCAAGACTTCTGGGCACTGAAATCGAATCTCCCTCCTTGTGCCACTTGGACCAATATCCACATTTACGTCACGAGGCCTCTTGATATTGTACGAGCCAAGATGATCGCTGCTTGTTGCCGGACACGGAGGACCGTCTTGGTCTATACTAGATGTACATACGCGGGTGCATCCCTAGTAGGGTGCCTCAACCGGCCGGAGATATACGTACACTATGGAGCAATAGGTATACTAAGTTTGTGTATGGATAATATACTTTTCTCGCCTCTAGTATATTATAACTGGAACCGAGCCCGTCCTTTATCCCCCGCGAACTCTCCAGACTCTCCAGACTCTCCCGACTCTCCAGTATACTGTGGGTAAACTTGTTCAACTTTGTTCCAAGTTCCTCCCATCCTCTCGCTTTCTACAGGATCCTGCCTCACGCTCGTTGCTAAACTAGGCCTGTATACCTTGTGTGTAAAGCTATATATACTACGGATATAAGATTCAATGGAGGGCTCTTCCCGAGATATCAAGGACGAACCAGACCTCGAAGTCGGACCCGAGCAACCCAAGCCTACTGCTGGTACCGAGACACCACCAAGCCCGAGGACTGCTGCTGCCAACATCAAGAAGGACAAGGCGCGCGTGCGATTCAACAGCAATGCAGCTGCCAGTCCCCCACCTCACGTGCAAGCACCTCTCTCCAAGCCCAGGCCTTCACTCTTGCGCGGCAGCTCCGCAGAAGCTGTGAAGACCTTGAAAGATTCTGAGGATGGCTCAGATCCTGAGTCAAAGGAGGCAATGGTGGCTGCGCAAGAGCGTGCGCGTGTGATGGCAGACAACCTCGCAAGAAATTCATCAGCCATATCCCGAGACTCAGTGGAATCCAGCCCTGAAACAGGTTATGATAGCCCATACGGTTCCAGTATCCCTCTTCAGAATCTCAAAGAACCCGGCACCAACCCAGAAGGGTTCCAGAAACTCTCTTCTGGCGAGCAGGAGAGCCACGATTTGAAGGACGAGGCGTTCAAGCTGGTCCGAGCACATACTCAGCGTTTCGGACCGAACAGCGGCACTGGCCAGAGTTCACCAGAGAACAAAGAGTCACAACACGACGCTCGCACGACTTTGACCGAGTTGAACGATGGCAACTATGATGGAGTTTTGTATGATGTTCCTGCGCCGGAGCAGTACCGTGGAAGTGTTCTATCACAGCTCTTGAAGCTCTACAAGCCCCCAGAGCCATCTTTCAAGGGAACACATCACCGAGCCGCCTCCACATCCTCCTCTGTGGGTGACGGAGGCACACCTACCGCACAGGGCACACCATCCGGAGCGTCAACCCCCAAGCGAAAATGGTATGATCAGAACAAATCGCAGGACACACTCGCCAATCTCATTGAAGCCTCATCACGACTTGCCAACCCCAAGGATGCAGACGATGCCACGAAGAAGAAGAATGGAAAGAAGCCCGGAAGACCAGGATATAAGCGAGGCTCGAGCGCGAACCGATTGAGTGGACTTTGGCAACAGCAGGAAGCCCGCATCACTGTCCATATTGCCGAGACTCTCGCCCGCCAGGACTACATCATCAAACTTTGCCGTGCTCTAATGCTGTTTGGAGCTCCCACCCATCGACTGGAGGAGTATCTTAGCATGACTGCTAGAGTTCTCGAGATTGATGGCCAATTCCTTTACCTACCAGGATGTATGATCATTTCGTTCGACGACAGGTCAACCCACACGACTGAAGTCAGAATCGTCCGCACAGCACAGGGTATCGATCTAGGCAAGCTTAAGGATGTCCATCTGATCTACAAGGAGGTTATGCACGATGTTACTGGAGTTGAGGAGGCCACCGAGAAGCTCGAGAAATTGATGAAGCGCAAGGACAAGTTCCACGCATGGCTCCGAGTTGTCATGTTTGGCCTCATGAGTGTCTGCGCTTCTCCTTTCTCTTTTGGAGCCCGTATGATCGATCTTCCGCTCATCTTCGCTTTCGGCTGTCTAATTGGAGTGCTGCAGCTCATTGTGGCCCCCAACTCTGCTCTGTACAGCAACGTTTTCGAAGTGTCATCCACTATTATCGTCAGTTTCTTGGCCAGAGTATTCGCCAGTATTGAGAGAGATGGCGAGGAGATCTTTTGCTTCGGCGCTCTTGCTCAAGGCGGTATTGTCATGCTGCTGCCAGGTTACATGGTTTGTAAGTCAACTTCCAGTCCACCATCCCGACGACGGTGATAACTAACAGTATTACCTATAGTGTGCTCTTCTCTCGAACTCCAATCTCGTGCCATTGTTCCCGGTTCGATTCGTATTGTTTACGCCATCATCTACTCTCTTCTCCTCGGTTTCGGTATCACCGTCGGCTCAGCCCTCTACGGCTTGTTCGATGACAACCCGTCCAGCACGATCACCTGCCCCAACGCCATGAATCCATACTACGGTTTCATTTTTGTGCCCTTCTTTGTCGTCTCCATGTGTATGGTCTACCAAGCCAAATGGCGTCAGATGCCAGTCATGGTTCTTGTCTCATTTGCTGGATACATGGTCAACTACTGGAGCGGAAAACGATTCACAGGCAGCCCCCAGATCTCCAGCACACTCGGTGCCTTTGCTGTTGGCGTGCTGGCCAACCTCTACTCTCGACTTCGCCATGGTGTTGCTGCGGCCATTCTTATTCCCGCTGTATTCTGCCAAGTGCCCGGAAGTCTTGCATCCACAGGAGGATTGCTCAGCGGTCTGCATGTTGCGAATGCGCTTACCAACGCAAGTGGCGAAATCGAAACAAACGGCTCTATCCAATATGATCAGGGCTCTAACCCAGATAACCTGGTGTTTAGCGTCGCTGCTTCTATGATTCAGATTGCCATTGGTATTGCCGTTGGTCTGTTCATGAGCTCTTTGCTCATTTACCCTCTGGGCAAGCGACGTAGCGCCCTTTTCAGTCTTTAAGTTTTCTTTGTTTATTTGATCTTCAGCATAGCATCAGCATCAGCACCAGCATTTCTAGCCTTGTATATGAAAAGTTTATTTGCGTTTTTTAATCTTTTTACATGGATTTTAATCTTCCAGATTGTGTTATTATAGAGCGATAAAATAGAGGAGCTGTACACGGGAACGGTCTGGGTTATTGTATGCTTATAGATGGTTTTTGTATCAATAATAGGTTGATTTGCTTTAGTATGAACGAATGATTCTTGAAGAGATCGTATAGTCAACCAGTTGCGCGATAGAGTATAGGGAGATCGTCAAGCGATGACTTGGCTACCCATGATCGACTCTAACATCTCGATATCCTTGCTCATATCATCCTACTACGGATGCACGTGCCCATCACCGCTGGCCTCAACATGAGCCCATCGAGCAAATCGACATCATAGCTTTGGTTTAGACTTGGTCCGATAAGTTGGGGGTGGATACTAAAAGCATCTATCGAGCCTGAGACCGAGCTATCCGGAGCAGCTGTCAAGGTGATCATTGGGTGACATTTGTTCTCATGTGCATAATGACAAGACCTATGTAGTTTCATTCCAGGGCGGTTAGAGGATAGCAGAACCCCTGATCCAGGGATTGGCATAAACGTGGTGGGTTTATCCTTGGCTCGCCACGCATGGCGCATGAATGGATTCCAATTGCGTATCACAGCCCACATGAATGCCGATGCCGATGCCGGCAATCCCCCGGCTACTGTGTACCGTTAAGTACGGTGGACTCTCTTTTGTGATGAACGTTTGATATGCACAACCACCTACCGTAATATCTTGTGCCTTGCACAAAACAAAGATGTATGTATGTAAGTGCCAGCAGAGCCTCACTGGGATCTGAACAACTACATTCGGGAGTATGTAACTGCCTCCAACTCCAAGGCACAAAAGCTTGGTCTTGATAATGAATCAGTTTGTACAACTTATAAGTAGGTTGTAGAAAAATCCAAATTGATTTAGTTAAATATTGCTCCGATTCACGTTGTGATCTTGTTGATAAAGCTCCTTCAGTTCCTTGGGTATATGCTCCGTCCGCTCCTTGAGTGCTCTTTCCGTTCTCTGAGTGATGTAACCCTCTTCTGTAGATGATCTTTCTGTCCTGAGTGATTCTACTATATCTTCTCTTTACTTAACACAACTCGACTCAACTCGGCCTAACTTTGCATCTCATATCGAACATCATCTTCCTCATCATCAACCTAGACTAGAACATATTCCTACAACACCTGAGACTATGGACCTTTCGGAGAAACAGTTGTCAACTCATGAATCTTCTATCCCAGATGAGTCTTCACCCTCAAATGCCGAGAGTCTGAGCAGACACAAGAATCTTCCTCCTGCCCCATCAGAAGCACCACCCGCAGATGCATCACCATCTTCTTCGTCACAACCTCCTCTTCCTTTAGACACTAGCCGACAATCCTTTCTCCCGCGTTATTTTCCATCCAAATTCAACGTTTATACTAAAGGCTTGTCCAGCACCTATCAACTCGGCGAGCATGAATCGTACCCTTTCTATCTTTGCTCCACACATGGATTGAGTGCTATCTTCAGGGACAGACCTGACCTTATCTTACACTCTGGCCCTAACACGTCATATAAGCCACTAGCTTGTGTGAGAATTCCGGCATCCGGGAGATCCTTCGACGTGGAGCTGCCTCCAGTGCCAGGTTCACAATCCCACTTAGCGCTCGAGCGAGTTCAATATGTGCATCACCAAAGCTATACCTTCTCCATCCGAGTTGGATTAGGCGGGAACGGACCCCGAGAGACGTTCTACTGGGAGGCCTTAAGTGGTGCTGCAATAGCAAGCCTGGGCGGGCAACACTCTGGATGGAAGCTGGTGAGGTTGGCTCGGGATGCTCCAGGGGGAGGAGACTTGGACTTCATGCAGGGGGGGTTAAAAGACAGCCAGGGCAATGAAGTTGTCGCAGCTTGGACGGAGAGTAAAGGGTGGTCCTCAAACCATGCGCATTTTGCTTTCATGGGGACGGGGTTGACAGGACTTCTTGGGGAGAGGTGGGCTATCATGGTTGTCATATCGGGGTTGACCTTACTCCAGAGAGTCCGAGCTGCAAGACATTCCTCATCTTCTGTTTTTGCAGCCTCTTGACCCTGAGACCGTTAGGATATATTGGTACGGATAGAGCAGTTGAGAACACACCAAGAAGTACCAAGCTCGAGTCATTCCAGAATAATTACCTACAAAGGGCGATTTTGAAGACGTCACTCAAGCTGTAGGGCAACCTCAAGATCAACAAGGATTTTTGAAAATACAAACGCCGAGCAGTCCTATCTGCTTATCAATGGGTTTCTTTATTTAAATTTATCGGGATTACTGGGTATCATCTTTCGTAAAATGGCAAGTTGCTTGATCAAAGCAACCTTCTTTTGATCAGAAATGTCGCGTCGATCAATCCGTCTTATGCCATTCGAAAAGACTACTGTATTGTCTGGCAATACTGTTCCCGGTGCAATGTTTGACATTTGTGTGATGGTGCAGTTCTTGAAATTGTCAGTCCCTCTTCATGAAGCGTGGACGGACAGATTGATATGTACCTTGCCGATTCTAGAACCGCTTCCAACAGTTGATCCAGCGTGGATCACAGAACCTTCACCAATCTCAGTTCCACCAGCTTCAACAACGGAGCCAGCTTCGATAGTGACATAGTCTCCTAACGCTATACCACCAGGCTTCGCATTGTCCATATCGGTGGGACTAGCTCCAAGATGCGTCCGCTCGTGAATGAGGCATCGTCGCCCAATAAGGATAGCCCCAATATTTGACTCGAATTTTGAACGAGGGTGCACTACTGTCTCTGTTTGCATGGTAATCGAGTGCGTGCCTTGAAGAATCGCATTGTCGGATATAGTAAGGGACGAGGAGAAGTGAACTGGGGGTCTGGGACCGCTACGATCGACAGCAGGGAGAATCGAATGCCTTTTGCTGGACATGATGAGGGCGACTCAGGTTATCATCGCACGAGTTTGTAAGTGCCTGTCTTTTTCATAGCTTGATGAAACGGCGTCGAATACCGAGGTGAAGCTCGAATACAATGTTCGTGATGGTCCAATTGGTGTTGCGATGTCGCAGATCAACAGCGTCGAATAGAAAGCTTCCCTCGGTTGCTTACGTTATGCGGAGGTTGCCAAAATCGATGACTCCAGGAATTCGTTGGAGGCAAATCGGAGGCGAAGAGAGTAGAGGCGCTTAACAGAATTGATAAAATGGACTTACTCGTAGGCAGATCAATTGGTGTGGGGATAAGTCCTAGCTAACATTTCTGGCTGAATAATCGCGTAATGGATTGGCCAATCACTAGTCCGCTATTTCTGAACCACCCGGTCACCAAATGGATCTCGCCCGGGAAACTTGAAGTGCCGCAACCTGACGTTCAACCATCTCCAACCCGCCACCCGACCACGATCGAGCACAATGCTGTCCACGAGAACGGCGCCCAAGAAGGCCGTCGGCCTCTCACGGACCGCCGTGAGGGGTCTGGCTACTGTCCAGGATGGCGCCCCGAAGCGAACATACGGAGGTCTACGGGACCAAGATCGCATTTTCCAGAACCTTTACAACCGATATCCTGTCGACCTCAAGAGCGCGAAGAAGATGGGCGATTGGCACAAGACCAAGGAGATTATTCTCAAGGGCCACGATTGGATCATCAGCGAGGTCAAGGCCTCTGGTCTTCGAGGACGAGGAGGTGCTGGCTTCCCCTCGGGTCTTAAATGGGTAGGTTCCTTCAAGTTTTACGGGCCGAGGACGTCGAGTCAACATCAATTGCTTAGCTTAACACTCATTAGTCATTCATGAACTTCAAGGACTGGGACAAGGACAACAAGCCCCGTTACCTCGTCGTCAACGCTGATGAGGGTGAGCCCGGAACCTGCAAGGACCGAGAGATTATGCGAAAGGATCCACACAAGCTTGTCGAGGGATGCCTCATTTCTGGCCGAGCCATGAACGCGACCGCCGCCTATATCTACATCCGTGGTGAATTCGTCGAGGAGGCTGCTGTTCTTCAGCGAGCCATCAACGAGGCCTACGCCGATGGCCTGATCGGCAAGAACGCCTGCGGATCCGGCTACGACTTTGACGTTTACATTCACCGAGGTGCAGGTGCCTACGTCTGTGGTGAAGAGACCTCTCTTATTGAGTCTCTCGAGGGGAAGCCCGGCAAGCCCCGTCTTAAGCCTCCGTTCCCCGCTGCTGTCGGTCTTTTCGGATGCCCTTCAACCGTCACCAATGTCGAGACCGTTGCTGTCGCCCCTACTATCTGTCGACGAGGAGGAAGCTGGTTCGCTGGCTTTGGTCGTGAGCGAAACCAGGGTACTAAGCTCTTCTGTATCTCTGGTCATGTCAACAACCCTTGCACAGTTGAGGAGGAGATGTCGATTCCTCTACGTGAGTTGATCGACAAGCACTGCGGTGGTGTCCGAGGTGGATGGGATAACCTGCTGGCCGTCATTCCCGGTGGCTCTTCTACTCCCGTTCTCCCCAAGCACGTCTGCGATGACCAGCTGATGGACTTTGATGCCCTCAAGGATAGTCAGTCTGGTCTTGGTACGGCTGCTGTTATCGTCATGGATAAGAGCACCGACATTGTTCGAGCTATCAGCCGTCTCAGCCACTTCTACCGCCACGAGAGTTGCGGACAGTGCACACCTTGCCGTGAGGGTAGCAAGTGGACAGAGCAGATGATGAAGCGATTCGAGAAGGGTCAGGCCCGTGAGCGAGAGATTGACATGCTCCAAGAGCTCACCAAGCAGGTTGAAGGCCACACTATCTGCGGTATGTTTTTTCTTCATAAATATTTGCGTAACCATCTACTGACGTTTTCTAGCTCTGGGAGAGGCTTTTGCCTGGCCCATCCAGGGTCTTATCCGACATTTCCGACCCGAGCTTGAGGCTCGTGTTCAACAGTTCGCAAAGGAGACTGGTGGTGAGGCTTTGGCGGGTGGATGGAACCATGCCGCAAGGGCTCAAGGAAAGCTGGTGTCTCCCGGTCAATAATTGGCGACTCGAGTAGATAAGAAATATCGGAAGAGCGAGGAGGACTGAGATCGGACAGATGTGTACCGTATCGGGCTTGTGCATAACTACAACTTTTAGGTAGATGCCCTGTGTTATATTTACTTATTGTTCAATGGAGTTGGTTAAGTACACGGTGTTTGTTTAGTTTTGCTTGTTCCCGCTATGAATGTTACGATGTAGTGATACTATAATAAACCGTCAAAACTTTACTTATGATGCCATTCTAAAAGGATCTGTCAATGTAAGCAAACGTGGACATAGACGTGGACGTGGATATGGACATGGGGGGGTTCCACTGACAAATACTAACTCACTCCTAGGCCCGTATCAACACCGCCAATTCAAACACCGTTGATTGTCCTAACCAATTGAGGTCAATATTTTGTGGTTTTTTCTGTTTGCTTGCACTAGACATGTATAAATTGATACTGTAGAGATTTATTATTCTTTTGTAACTCTTTCCCCTTCCTTTCTGGTTTGGCAAAGATGGTAGACACCTATCAGCACTTTGTTGCCTTTGGCACGGATTTAGGTATATCTCTCATGAAGCAACCCTCAAGATACATCCACTAACCTACTCTTTCAGTCGGCATCGAGCGCATTCTTCGCCTGTTTCAGGCCACATGCTCTCTACTAGTCTGCTATCCTGCTTTTTTCGCCCTCATCCAGCACAAGGTCTCATCTACGACGCCTCTCCGTAAGCTGGGCGGTCAGATCAACCTGTCGCGGCGATTCATCCGCTTCTTCCGTTTCCTGGACACTTTCCGTGCAGGATGGCTCGTGTATGTCTCTGAAGGCGACAAGCCCTTCGATGCCTGGTTGGATGTCATTAGCAAAACGTGCTTTGGCATCTTTGGCATGATGGAGACGCTCACCCTGCTGGACCTCTGCAGCATTGACGGTCTGCGAGTCTTTAGCGAGGAAAAGTTCAAAGAGATTGATTACCAGGCGCAGCTGTTTTGGTTTGCTGGACTGTATACTTCTGTCCTCGTCACGATTGCCAAGCTATATCGTCTGTTGAATACATCGCCTGCATCTGTATCCAGCGAGACCGTGGCTACCAAGTCTACCGAGAACACAGCCGAACTCTCCTCTGCGGAAAAGGAGGTCTCTGAACTTTCTGAAACGTCGTCCAAGCAGGATCTGGATAAGGAGCGGGAGCGTCTCAAGGGGATTGTCGCCAAGCGAAAGGCTGAGCGACGTGCTTGGATGCAAAAGCTCGGCGACGAGGGCTTTGTGCTTCTTCGTAGCCTGGTTTCTGATGTTCTCGATATGCTTCTCCCCACCACTACGGTTGGCTGGGTCCAGCTTGAGCCTGGCCTGGTTAGTCTGGCCATGTTCTTTACTACCATTACTACGGGCTCGGCTGTGTGGGAAAAGGTTGGAAGGGAGCTACTGCAGAAGCAGAAGCAGTGAAAATGAGAAAAGGTGGTGATGTAGAATTGTTTTATTGATGTCTCATGTTGTGCTATCTAACAAGCCTACCACGGTAGTCAAGCTATAGCTTATATATAGCTTATATATATGTTGCTAATCATCATGAGTTCGTTAACTGTTTTCTTGGCTCTCAACCCAGCCTGGAATGTGCCATCACATTTGTCGCTTTCAGACGTTCTTCCAATTTGAAGACTTTTGCAACAGATGCTGTCTGAATTAAGTAGGAGATGGGCAGCAGCAGGTTCAGCCCTGCGAGCTACTTATCCTCCTTGGCCCCTAAATATCAGAAGACGTTGACTCGCGAGGCTCGGATACTTCATCTCGATAGACCTCAGTGATCGTGTAAGCGCTCTCCTCCTCCTCTTCATTCTCAGCCTTGTAGGCAGCAATCCTCATCTTGCGAAACAAACTGAACAAGTTGAGGAGAGCAATGGCTGACTGGAGTATTCTGTAGTATGTGGTCAATACCGGCTACATGGTGTGGCAGGTTAAAGGTAAATACTCACATCAAAGTGATGCTCAATCCGCCAACTTCGTCATCAACATAGTTGTTTCTCCACATGTCAGTGCTAAAAGCTAGGACGCTAGGGCCGATGAGCAGCAGTCCAAAGGAAAAGTCGATAAGGCTGGTGAGACAGGACAACGCCCCAGTGGTTGCATGGGAATTTTGTGAAGTTGTACCAAATGTACAAAAGAAGCTCCCAATCTTGAGTTCGAACTTGTTGGCCTTCTTGCCAGGGAGGAAGCTTTTGAAGATGCGGTATGCATGCCAGAAACACATCAAAATGGTACCGATGGCGAAGATAGCGACTGCACCTTCATTGTAACTTGCGTGACAGATAAAGGCGAGGTCGGCAATGGCGAGGGGAATCACCATCATACGGACCAGAACGACGGGCGAAAATGTGAGCTTGACGACAGCCTCCTGACCGTCCTCCCCCTCTCCTCCTTCAGAGGGTTCTAGAAGAGCAGCAGAAGGGTCATCCCTTGGGAGAGGCTGGTAAGTTGTCGCAGAAGATGAGTTTTTAGCCGCCATGATTTAAAATCCTGATGAGTGGTGATGATGCTATAGTTTGGTGTTTTGCAATAGTCGATCGAGGTCAAGCCATGACAAATGGCACAGTACTTATACAGACATAATATGGCAACGCTGGTTAATCCACAGCAAAAAGGGCATATTGGACTAAGAAGTCATTATTCCCAAATAGGAAACCGCCGGGTTCTTTTGCTCCAATTGTAAGCAAAAGATAGCAGAAAATCGTATTGTTTCAGTGGTGCCTAGCATAGCCGCGTAATGTGTTAAATCCTGCGGTTTCCGTGGTGATATCTGCACCATTGATACCGATCCGTAACTCGCTCTCTGTACGGAACATAGCTTGCGTAAGCTTTTGGGATCCATTATCAGGCCACCACCGAAAAGGATGATAGTAACCAATTAGTCAAAGTAAATCTTGTCAGAAAGGTCGATTCTGTTAATCCAATGTCCTCTTCCTTTTCTTTCTCAAAGATATCATGATGTCGAGCTGCAGCAGAAATTCTGACAGGGCGACAGCTCAATTTTTCGAGATGATTTTAGTGTTAGCGTCGACCCTTGACGACAAAGCGTCCAGTCTCGACCTGCATCTTCCAGCCGTCTTGAAGCAGAGCTGCGGCCACAGCCTGTCTGAGCTGGGACACGCCGCCAGCGCTATGGCGACCAAGCCCAGTAATGACGGTAAACGGTTGTTGACGTGCCTGGTCAGACCGAAACTCGCCTAGGCCAGTCCACCATGACTGAACTCTCTGGCGAGCAATACGCACGCCGTCCTGCACGTAGACGCCGTGCAGGTCAACCGAGTTAGACGAGCTTTGCTTCTCGACAAGTAGATCTGCCACTGTCGACGTAGCATGCGACTCATAACGTGCCTGTCCTCTCGCCCGCTCTGAATAGTAACCTGCTGCCTGGCGGTACAAGGGATTAGAGGCACCTCGTCGGTTCATTGATGCTGCAGAAGCCGCTGCATCTCGTTTAGCTCGGTTGTATTGGCTAGCCCTCTCAGCAGCCTGCGCGTACGCTGATGAATCAGACGGCAAGCTCATGCCTGGCGTTACAGGCTTTGCTAGTTTCGATTTACCTCGTGTTGTTGTCTCGAATCCTTCCATATCCTCTTTAGGAAGTGGCGTAAGTTGATAGCTAATGTCGAGTTTCTGGGTCCATGGATTCTTGACAAAGTGCTTGCTCACAAGCGCGGCAATGTCATCCGATTCCTGCGAAATGGAACCAGTGACCTGGACGATTGTTGACATGTACTTTTCCGGGACGTTTTGATACTTTTGGGCGAGTTCCTGGGCATACTTTTCCCCTTCTTTGTCCTGGGCCTCGATGCCTTGTGACAAGTACTGATTTAGAATCTCAACTGCTGCTGCACCGCTGGCACAACGTTTGTTATGGTAGATATCAGAGACTATGTTGAATGGCAGATCAAGCCTATCTGCTAAGTAGGCAATTTCATCTTGACCTATGCTCGACAGTTAGCTATCTTTTATACTGAAAGATTGGTGATGGGACATACGCTTCATTTCTTTCAAATCGTCGGGAGAGGGCGAGGGAGAGGCAGTTCCGCTGCTAGACGAAGGGGTATTGCCCCCCAAAGCTTTCTTCCCCTTCTTGCCCTTCCTTTTCTTCTTATTGCCAACAACCTCGTCAGGTTGGAAGAACCCGTCAACGCCCTTTTGCTCTTGCCCAGTTGACTTGAGATACTGAATATTCAGAAGCTCATCAAGCGCGGCCTGAAAGTCCCCGTTCGCCTTTCCAAGTGAGTGCTTGATATCAAAAGATTTGAGCTCGCTAAACATGCTCTGTAGGAGAAGAACCTTATTCTCCTCAGTTTCATCGTCGAATGTAGTGAGTCGCGCAATGGAGTAGGTTGTGCCAGCGGTGGTTGAGGTTTGATCACTAGCAGAAGTAGTGTCTGTGTCTTGTGTACGGGAAGCCTGTTGACTGCTTGCCTCAGCTGTGCCCTCATCACCGTCCGTATCCTCAGGCACGTTCGAAACGCCGCTTGGGTTGAACCCAGTTGCTTCTTCTGACGTGACATGCTGAGCGAGGCCTTCTAGGACAGTTTGAGCTAACTCATATTGGGAAGAATCTTTGAGATCATGATCGCTTGCGATGGCAACTACGAGAGCTTCATCTAAGAGTGAGCGGAATCTTTCCTACAAGAGCACATGTCAGTATGATCTCTCGTATCTCGAGCATTCTCTAGGCAAAACAATTTTGTAGATATATCTTCTCCTCACTCCAGGGGTTCTAAGAAGCCAAGTAGACCCTACCAAAGTACCTATGGCACGATGACTATATCTACTCTTTAACCCAAGTAGTGCGCGAGAGCCCTTGTGACTGTAAACCACCTACCACCAGCTTCTGGACAAGGTCTTCTGAAGTATCGTTGGGCATTGTGGGGGAGTACAAAACAGTGAAGAGGGAGATGATTGTTTCCAGAAAAAAGCATGATAGGTTCTGAAATTATTCAAAATATAGAAAAACGATGTCGCTAATGTCGACAACTTCCTCTGCTTCTTTTTATAATGACGTTATAACACTTGGGCTGATTGAATGACGCATCGGAGAGACTCATGGTGTTTTTTTCCCCTAAGCTGGAGGTGGAGCGCGTTGAAGATACGTTATATTACCAACTTCTAGATCACGTGCCATAGCCAGCGCTTGAAGTTGCGCATTGTGAAGGCGATAAGGAAGCCATATCCATATGCAAAGGTTGTGGTTAAAGAAATTATTGGGTTCATTCACCATGAAAGTGGTAGGCGTCAACTAAGTGGGCTTTTGCTTTGTTTAATTCTAGAAGGCCTGAGACATGGCTGAGACATTTGCTTGCATAATAGCCGACCAGTTTATACGAAAGGCGGATATATAATAATTATGATGGCGACGAAGGTAAGGAGGTTTCCCATCTCATTTTTTAATATACTTCGTGTTTAGGAAGATGCACGCTTTATGGTTTTACACGACTTTAACTTTCAACAAGCACAAAGATACATAGAATATCACAGGACTACCTATATACCACTCAAAAAAAAACACGACTCTACCAGCTTGTCTTGAAAGATATGTGACCCCAACTACTTACCTAAAGAACCGCTAATTGTAGCTCTGAGTCTCATTGAGAGTATATTTGGTGTCTTCATTTAACAACTAATTTGGATGATTCATGACTATTCTCACGGGATGTCGTAGGTAGCTTATCCCCAGCCTCTACCCCAGTCTTGGAGCACGTTACCCATTAAATTAACTCATATTGACGAATCACAGATAACCTCAGCCACCAGAAACCAATGACGCATGTCGTCCGTGACCTTTTGGACTGTACCCATCCGTCACCGAGCTACCTTACCTACCTACTACTACCTAGGTACGTTACGACAACGCCTTCTTCCATTCCATATCTAAAGCTTGCAACCGTTACGGTTGCGCCTTCTTTGCCGACGCGTCGCCTTTGAGAATTTCCCGCAGCCTCTAAGACACGGTTTCTCAAGTTACATCTTTCACTCTCGTACAATCTGTTATGATTGCCTATTCAGTATATTAACATCTATCGCACGCTTGTCGTCGTATCGTCCGTCAAGTCCAGGTGATATCCACATCAATCCCCGATCACAACCCGCGAGGTCTACGACTCCATATCTATCCACCGCCGCGTGCGGTCCTATTACTTCAAGATGCATCAAAGCATCGTGGCTCATTTCGGAGCTATGGTCGTGCTTTTCGCCGGCCTAGGCTTTGCTGAGCAGTATACCCCGAAACATGAAGCTGGACGTTGCGCATTCCGCGGCCATTGCGGCAAGCAGGGCTTCTTACGCAAAGATACTCCTTGCGTCGACAATGATTTGGCCCATGATCCCGATGAGGAGCTTCGCAATGAACTTGTCGGCCTTTGCGGCGAGAAATGGCGGACCGGACCTGTATGTTGTAACCTGGACCAAGTGAGTATATCCTCCCCACCTTTGATGCGCTTATACTAACACTGTTTTTAGGTCAGGACACTCAAGGCCGAGCTCGAAACTCCAAAAAGCCTTATCGGCTCTTGTCCTGCGTGCAAAGATAATTTTTTCAACATGTTCTGCACATTCACCTGCTCTCCCGACCAGTCTCTCTTTGTCAACGTGACCGGCTCCGCCACCAAGAATGGCAAGCGAGAGGTTACCGAGCTCGACCAGCTCATATCCAAAGAATACGGCTCTGGTTTCTATGACAGCTGCAAAGAAGTCAAGTTCGGCGGTGCAAACGCCAAGGCCATGGACCTGATTGGCGGTGGTGCTAAGAACTACACTGCGATGCTTGATTTCCTTGGAGAAAAGAGGGCTTTCGCTGGCTCTCCCTTCCAGATCAATTTCCCGACCGAGTATAGCGACGATGATCTGCATCCTTTGGATATGAAGCCCAAGAAATGCAACGATGAGGATCCCAATTACCGCTGCATTTGTGTTGACTGCCCTCAGGTATGCCCAGAGCTCCCGGATGTCAAGGACTCCAAGTCTTGCAAGGTCGGGGTCTTGCCCTGCCTCTCATTTGCATCTATATTTGTCTTCAGCGTCCTATTATTCGCTCTTGTCGTGTCTGTTGTTGGTCATGTTGCCTGGAAAAAGTACTCGCAACGTCAAGTTGAGGAGAGAAGGTTGCTGGCATCAACTTCACATAGCGATGATGAGGATGAGGGTGGCCCAGTTGACACGCAAGCGATGCGAGAGCGCCCAACTAAGAGATACTGGGTCAACGACCGTTGTGATAGAGCATTCTATAAGCTCGGCCACCTCGCGGCTCGTTTCCCTGGTTGGTCCATTGGCCTAAATCTATTACTCGTTGGGATTTTGAGTATTGGCTGGTTCCGCTTCGAGGTCGAGAAGGAACCTGCCCGTCTTTGGGTCAGCCCGTCTTCTGCCGCTGCTCAAGAGAAAGCTTACTTCGATGACAACTTTGGTCCTTTTTTTCGTGCCGAAAAAATCTTCCTTGTGAACGACACCAACCCCTCTGGCCCAGGACCGGTACTCAGCTACGACACACTGAAGTGGTGGATTGATGTTGAAAAGAGTATCGAGAAGATCGAAAGTCCTGTCTATGGCAAGTTCTTCCATGACTTGTGTTACAAGCCGACCGGCGATGCCTGCGTCGTTCAGTCTCTCTCGGCATATTTGTATGCAAAAGGGGGACTCGACCCTACGTCTTGGAAGGACGATCTCCGTGATTGCGCAGGAAGCCCAGTGGGCTGTCGACCAGAATTTAAGCAACCCATTGAACCCAACATGATTTTTGGTGGTTACGATGAGGATGTGGTGGATGCTCAAGCCATTACTGTGACTTGGGTTGTCAATAATGCACAAGAGGGAACTGATGCTATTGCAAGGGCTGTGGACTGGGAGAATGCTCTTCGTGATCGACTGCTCGAGGTTCAACAGGAGGCTAAACATCGTGGCCTCCGTCTATCCTTCAACACCGAGATCAGTTTGGAACAAGAACTCAATAAGTCGACAAACACAGACGTCAAGATCATCGTCATTAGTTACATCGTCATGTTCGTCTACGCCTGTATGGCACTTGGCACTCCTCTCAAGCATGTCTTCCGCAACCCTGCTGTGCTTTTGGTAGAGTCCAAAGTATCACTTGGCCTTGCGGGTATCATTATTGTTCTCATGTCGATTTCTGCGTCCATCGGTTTCTTCTCGTGGGTCGGCCTAAAGGCTACACTCATCATTATGGAAGTTATTCCCTTTATTGTTCTTGCTGTCGGCGTGGATAACATTTTTCTGATTGTCCACGAGCTTGAGAGAGTCAACGTTAGTTTTCCAGACCAGATGGTCGAGGAACGGGTTGCTAGGGCTCTTGGGCGCATGGGTCCTTCTATCCTTTTTTCTGCTCTTACGGAAACCGTTGCCTTCGCTCTCGGCACAGCTGTCGGTATGCCCGCAGTCAGGAATTTTGCTGCCTATGCCGCAGGTGCCGTTCTGATCAACGCAGTGCTCCAGATGACTATGTTCGTGTCGTGCCTGTCACTTAATCAGATGCGGGTTGAGGACCATCGTTGTGAACTATTTCCCTGGTGGCAGATCACCAAGGCTCGAATCCACCTCAACGGCAATAACGGTTACGTTCAGGGCGGCAGCCGTGGCTCTGACATGGCTGAGGAAAGTTTGCTACAGATCTTTATCAAGAATACATATGCCCCAAGCCTTCTCGGAAAGAAAGTCAAGCTTGTTGTTGTTACAGTCTTTCTCGGTCTGTTTACAACTGGACTGGCGTTGTTGCCTAGGATTCAACTTGGTCTTGACCAGCGCGTTGCCATTCCTGACGGATCTTATCTGATTCCCTATTTCAATGACTTATACCAGTATTTGGAGACGGGACCTCCTGTATACTTTGTAACGCGCGAAGTTGATGCCTCCAAGCGTAAGCAACAAAAAGAGATCTGCTCAAAATTCCCTACTTGTCAGGATCTTTCTCTCACCAACACGCTGGAGCTCGAACGACAAAGACCCGGTGTCTCTTACATCTCTTCACCTACTGCTAGCTGGATTGACGATTTCTTCCTGTGGCTGAATCCTGAAAACGAACAGTGTTGTGTGGAGCACGGGCAGACCTGCTTCGCTGATCGTAAGCCAGCCTGGAACGCTACGCTTTACGGCATGCCAGAGGATGAAGAGTTCATTCATTATCTCAAGAAATTTCTTTCGACCCCTACTGATGAGGATTGTCCTCTAGCTGGCCAGGCTCCTTATGGTCAAGCAGTTGTTCTTGATGACAAGAGCTCCAGTGTCAAGGCCACCCACTTTAGAACCGCGCATACTCCTCTGAGGAGTCAGGAGGACTTCATTTCTGCATACGCTGCTGCTCGCCGCATCGCCTCCGATATTGGAGAAAGGACTGGCGCCGACGTGTTCCCGTACAGCGTCTTCTACATCTTCTTTGACCAGTATCTTAGTATTGTGCCCTTGACAGCCTTGCTACTTTGTGCCGCAGTTGGCATCATCTTTCTTGTTTCAGCCGTGCTTTTGGGTTCACTTCTCACAGCGCTTGTGGTTTCTGTGACGGTTGTGATGAGCGTTGTGGATATCATGGGTAGCATGGCCTTGTTCAACGTGTCTCTTAACGCTGTTTCCTTGGTCAACCTCATCATCTGTGTCGGTATCTCGGTCGAATTCTGCGCTCACATCGCTCGGGCGTTCATGTTTCCTTCACGCACAGTGATGGAGAGCAATAGCAATGCCTTCCGTGGCCGTGATGCTCGAGCTTGGACTGCTCTTGTCAACGTTGGTGGGTCTGTCTTCTCTGGCATCACTATCACCAAGCTTCTAGGCGTCTGCGTGCTCGCATTTACACGATCAAAGATTTTCGAGATCTACTACTTCCGGGTTTGGCTGTCACTCGTCATCTTCGCCGCCATCCATGCCTTAATCTTCTTGCCCGTTGCGCTAAGCATCGCTGGAGGCCAGGGCTACGTTGACCCAGAAAGCGAAGGAACTGCTGCCCAAGACTTGACTGATAGGAGGTGGCGAGCTATCAGGGTCAATGATAACAGTGACTCGGAGGATGAAGCATAGGACCATCGCTCCGTCGAACCACCCATAGTTTCGTTGCCTTCCCAAGACCCGCAGAGTTCAGGCCAGAACAGGGCGGAACCGAAAAGTTCAGGCAAGAATAAATCAAAGAGATCAAGAAGACCATCAACTATATAGGAAGAGGAAGAGGAAGAAGGAAATGATCTTGGAGAGAATGATGACTTAAGCCCTCCCCGCAGTTTGGTGCCCAAATTTAAACGCAGGCACTCGTCTTCCCAAGAACAAACAGAAGGAAAGCAACCAATAAAGGATACTACCATGGCCCCGAAAACGGATCAAATGCAACTATTTCCCTTTAACGAAGACATTTCACCCCATGCTGGTTCCAACGCTGGACCAAGCTCTCGAGAACAACACAGGCTTGGCCCCCTTCGCTTGTCGTGGAAGAATACGGAACCACATTGATTTTTCAACGCTCAAAGCGGAGCCATATGCTTATCTTGGCATAGGAACATTAGGACTTTGACAAGCGGGCAATAGTGAATATGACGTGTTTGCTGGATATTGGAATTATGGGTTCGATACTATGTTAGAAGGCGATGAAGGCTTTAGCGATTGCATTAATCATTCCCACATTAATATAAGCGACTAAACTTGACTTCATACTTAGGGTTGGTTTTCAAGTGTATGCCACTCGTTTCTGTTTTCCTGAGTCCTCTGGAGAAGCAGTTTCGAAGTTGAGTGTCGTATAACCAATTCTCTAACACCACGGTCCATGGTGGCGTAGTATATTCCGTATGCTCAAGGTTTATCTTTTCCAATATTCATATTATAGGGCCTGTTGATGCTCTTCGTTTCTCTCATAACATGTCAATATCTCACTCTTGAGATATATGGCCTTGAATGGAGGAGGTAACTATGTCCTGTAAATTTACGGTTTATATGACACTGATGATGGGAGCAGATATGGACATACTGAGCCACCGACTACGATGACGGCGTTAAACATTCGTGTCAAACATTGGTTGCAGGTTGAAATGTGTCTAGTTGTGCTAGTTTGCTGTTGTTGCTGCTCATGGCCTTGCTCTCATGGGTGATTAGGCAAACCTGCCTACAAAGTTACCAGTGTAGAAACGAAGTAGGCGAGGGTACCTAGCAAGAACAGGCCAAGTAAGTAGAAGAAGCGAGGGCCGGTAGAAGCAAACAAGCAGAAGTAGCTTGCATATATTCAGGATGATGGCGACGTTGTTATGTCACAGTCTCGCACAAGATCATTGGAACTCTTAGTCCCTTAAGTGATGGACTTGAAACAAAATGAGTGCAGCTTTGATTTAGTCCGAAAAGAGCAGAGTATTTAGACGTGACCTTGTGCCTTTTAATCTCATCAAGCAAAAAGAAGCATTTCAAACCAGTAGAGGAAAGTACCATTTCAAACACACCCAGCCCTGTAAACTCCGTTCCCCTAGGTATCTATAATTCCAATCCCGTGATGCACTTAAGTGCATCTCCCTTCTCTTTCAAAAGCGTGGCCTTCTTGTGAAAATATACTTTGTCCCTCCCGATCAAGACACCCTTTACCCTCGCCATTACTGGCGGATACGGTAGGGAAGACGGTGGCAGCCTTCTCGCCAGGGCTTCCCAAGGTACTTATCGGTGGGAATAGGGTGACAAAAAGCAGGGCTGTTGTCGTCCCCAGCCGACTTCGAGTAGGGGCTTTGTCTGAGGGAACGTCGACTAAACCGCTTCCTCTGCGGCACCATGTCCCTCCCCCGCAGTCTCTCTCTGGAGAACAGCGGGGTTTCATCCTTCTCCTTTGGAGTGATGATACTGACCGTGACTGTGACTTTGGCCTGATTACTTGTTAGTTTATGTTGAGAGGATCTTGGTGCTACTTACACTAGCCGAGGAAGAGGAAGCAGAAGAGGAAGAGGCAGCTGCAGGAGGAGTCAAGGCAGGAATAGCCAGAGAAGGGTAAAGAGTGTTGATGGTCTTGATCTCCTCAATGCACTTTGTCGCACGCTCCTTGAGTTCCTTGAACTTGAGCAAGACGGGATCATGTTCGTCGTCAAGATAGACGAACTTGCCCTCATCAAGCGAGTCGAGATATTCCTCCAAGGTAGGCATTCTTGCCATGTTGATAGTGTGCTTGATTTGAATAATGGTGTAACGTAAAAAAGAGTTGTGTGAGTGTAGGTCAAAGGGGGAATGTATAAGAACAGGATTGATTACTGGGGATGGTTTGGGAAAGGAGAAAACTGGGAGAAACAGCATTTTTATATTCATACAACTTCAAGGGGAAAATCTAAATAATCAACTTGTTGATACCTGTCTGCCTTTGCATGGATGCTATTGAGTGATGGTTAACTAATAAACCATGATAGCACAGGTCTAGGTTTTCACTCTACAACTATATGCATACACGAGGCACTCCACCAATTGGGTCAGAGAATAACATTTTTAAATGTAAATAAACATGTGGATGCGCATCATAGATACACCTAGGCAGGAGGTAAAAATGAGGCAAAAAGGCTGCCCTGGATCGCCGCATACATGGTTATGAATACAACCACGCCATATCCCAAGCTCTGCCTCTTTTTGTCCATGAGGCATGAAGCTACCCACCAGTACCAGACGGGGTAGCCAGAGGACAAACGACTTATAATTTGGACGTGGTAGTTGGTGATTGCTAAGACAGCAAGCAGCGTCTGCACTGCCGCGAGTGTCTGCACCAGCAGCCTACATTGCTCGTCTGTACCTGATGTCAAGTTTCGTAGACCTCGGGATGGTTCACGCATAAGCTCAGTTCCAGACTTGATGAGCAATGTGAGCATGGGAGCTGCAAGCAGGAAGAGTGGGATTTGGTTAGGCGTCCAGTATCGGAGGAAGCCAACGTCCCTGTGTAAGTTAGTCATGACTGCTCTGAGGGTTGAAAGAGAAAGACATACCAGTATTCCTCTTGAGCAAATGTATAGATGCTTGGGAGACGGCGTGTACACCAAGGTCGCAATTCGTCTCCAGCATCTTGGCTGTTGCAATATCTCATCCAAGCCAGCACTTGCGGCGCAATAAAGCCAGCAGCAACCAAGAGTCCACCAAGGATGGGCGCAATTAGTCTCAGAACCTTGGAAAAATGAAACCCATCAAGAAGCGTCATCAAGCACTTGACAACTTCCACGGCGAACAAGACGCCTCCAAAGAGCCCGTTACTCCGCAGCATACATGAAACACCATACAAAAACCCAGCCGTAACTACAGCCACATTTCGTTTCAATGAGTCAGAGCTGCTTTTCAAACTCACAGCAAAGAGCAGATTTGCCACAAAGGACAGGCACGAGAATGCGCTCTCGGCATAAGGTGCCGAGAGGAACAGTCCTGCGGGGGAGAGTATATGAACGACAGAAGCCAAAAATGCAAGCTTTTTATCCTTGCATAATACGAGAGTCAACTCGTACAGCGATAGTACAGCGATAAAGTGGGAGATGTGCGAAATGGCGATGGCAACAAGAGGCTCCCAGACTTTGAGACCCCATAGACCACCGATGCTACGCGTAGCGGCTGGAAGGCCAATACCAAACGCCCATTCCTGCTCATAGACTTTGCCGCGTGCCGCGTCATGCATAAAGTAAATTGCGTCCCATCTCGTCAGCCGCGTGGCGAGTGCGGGTACAGACGTTGTCGCCCCGTATACGGTGTCAAAGAAGAGAGACGTAGAGGTATCGTAGTCGGGGCCTACGGATGCGCCGAGGGCGATACCGAGGAGAAGGGTTTTCCAGGCGGTGAATGCGGCTGTTAGAGAGAGAACTGGGTGGGATTCATGGTTGAGGAAGCTCATCTTGAGCCTTGACGTTGTAATGAGTGTGTGTAGTTGATAGTTGATAGTTGGTAGTTGGTAGTTGATGAAGTAAAGTTGGTTGTGAATGGGTTACGTGGGGGTTTAGAAATATAGGGAGGGACACGGTCGTTAATGAGAGTTGCGTTCGTGATGGTCTCAGCAAAGAAAATCAGCAACTCCAAAGAGATGAAAATAAGAATGCTAATTTTCCAAATAACACGTTTTGCTTTGTAAAAGCCTTACTTGACATATTGGGTTGGACTTCATGAAATATTTGGTGATGCTTTTCAGAACTCATCTGCTGTAATTACTGGTATGAAAGTTACCTACCTTAGTACATACATAGGCTGTATAGTCCACTCACCCTATCACACTCACCAATACCCTCCTCACATTCAACCAATGCCAACTCGTATACTTGTACAGCAACATCACCACTCCAACACAACATCGAATACAAATGTCTTCACATAATAGTACATCCTCATCTTCTCGCCTTCAACCAGGAGAATTTCCCCCTCCTATAATCTTCCCTCCCCTCTCTTCCCATAAACTCACCATCATCCTACTCCACGGTCGAGGCTTCAACGCCCAGAAATTTCACTCTCCTCTTCTTTCGTCTCCCTCCCCTGAACCTTCAACTTCATTCCAAAAAGCCCTACCTCATGCTCGCTTTGTCTTCCCTACCGCTCCTCTCGCCCGTGCAAACAAGTATCGTCGCTCCCTTATCCATCAGTGGTACGAAGGGACTGGCGACTGGGAACCTGGGTCGCGCGGAGACATGAGACCTAGTATAGAGCACATACAATCAATCTTGCTTGATGAAATTGAAACTATGGGGAGGGGAGGAGCAAGGAGAGTTATCCTGATGGGCTTTAGCCAAGGAGGTGCCATGGCGTTAATGACTTGGTTGCTCTGGGAGGGAGAAAGTCTGGGAGGCGTGGTGATCATGGGTGGCTTTATGCCTCTGGCCGAGAGTTTGATGACCGAGGACAAAGACGATGACATATCTGAAGATGTGTTCTTTGAAAGGGGGGGTGAGCAGGATACGAGAACACCATTGCAGCGAGCCATCACCGAGCTTCGTGAAGAGGCAGAGCTTGACCCTGTACCGCCAGCCACTTCCTTTCCCTTTTTAGAGACACCTGTCTTTATGGGACATGGCCAAAAAGACCAAGATGTTGAATGCTGCCATGGCCGACAAGCAGCTGATCTCTTAGAGCATATGGGAGTAGATGTTGAGTTCAAGACCTACCCAGACTTGGCACATTGGTACTGTCCAGAAGAACTAGGAGATATAGTCCGATTCATAAACCAACGAGTAGGACTATAAACTTGCATCGTAGGATTAAAATTTCTCAAGCATCAATTATCTCATAGTCGGTGCAGCGAGCCTTTTCAGGGGTCATAAATTAATGATATTTCTCCTTATGGAGGCATTCTAGATACGCAGCAACATATTTTCTACTCCACGATTTTATCCAACCATGACCACTTAGATCTTCTCACCGTCAAGAATAACCTTGGCCTCGTCTGATGTCCACCAACTCACACCCTTTTCGCCAGGATAGCTAAACCGATCCATACTCTCAGGCTTCATCTCAACACTGTAGCCAGGCTCCACAGGCGTAGTGTAGTATCCATCCTTGATGACAGAAGGGTGGTAGAAGTGCTCGTGAAGGTGGTCGACATACTCCAGCACAGACAGCTTTCCAGAAACGACGACGTAGTCGATAGTGCTCAGGTGCTGCGTATACTCGGGGAGACCAACACCACCAGAGTGCGGCACGATGGGCACGCCGAACTTCTTGGCCATGAGGAGCACAGCCAATACCTCGTTGACACCACCCATGCGGCAGGCGTCGATCTGGCAGACGTCGATGGCGCCAGTCTGGAGAAGCTGCTTGAAGATGACTCGGTTCTGGCACATCTCACCCGTGGCGACACCAATACCGTAGGGCTTAAGAGCCTCGCGAACGGCCTTGTGGCCCAGGACATCGTCGGGTGATGTGGGCTCCTCGATGAACCAGGGCTTGAAGTCGGCCAGCTGCTTCATGTACTCAATGGCCTCAGGAACAGACCACACCTGGTTGGCATCTGTCATAAGAACATTGCCCTTGTCGTAGCCAATGACCTCACGAGCGATACCCAGACGCTTGCGGTCGCGCTCAATGTCACCACCGACCTTGACCTTGAAGTGTCGGTATCCCGCCTTGAGGGTCTCCTCAAGCAGACCCTTCATCTTATCCTCGCCGTAGCCAAGCCAGCCAGCACTCGTTGTGTAAGCGGGCACGGCGCGGTTGTTGAGTGCCTCCTCGAGACGCTTAGACTTTGTGGGCTCCTGCTCCTTGAGCATGGCGACGGCCTCTTCGGGGGTGATGGCATCGGTGATGTAGCGGAAGTCGATGCAGTTGACAAACTCCTCGGGGCTCATGTCGGCGACGATGCGCCAGACGGGCTTGTTGAGGGTCTTTGCCCACAGGTCCCAGACAGCGTTGACGACGGCACCGAGGGCGAGGTGGATGACGCCCTTTTCGGGACCAATCCAGCGGAGCTGGCTGTCGTTGACGAGATGTCGCCATGTCTTTCCCCAGTTTGAGACGAGAGATGAGAGAGTCCTGCCCTTGAGGCGCTCGGCGACGTGGTTGATGGCTGCGCAGACGATGTCGTTACCGCGGCCGATGGTGAAGGTCTAGAATGATGAGTTAACTTCTACTGAAGAAAATTAGAGTGTTTATGGTTTACTAACCATTCCATGGCCGGTGTATTCAGAGTCAGTCTCGAGGATACAGTAGGCGGATGAGTAGTTGCCCGCGGCGTTCATGGCATCAGAGCCAGTTCCATCGAGAGAGGTTGGGAAGCGAACATCGCGCGTCTTCCAGCCTGTGATTGTGATTTCTCCCATAATTGCAGTTTATTGTATAGTTATTGTATTTATAATTGTATGAGAGAGTGAAGCTCAATCAAGCATCCATATGACGGACAGCTGAGGTGGGGTGAGCTCCGAACGCGGGGGAGGGGGAAGCAATTCGTAGTCGAGAGCTAGAGAAGTTATGATGGGACAAGTATCACAAGAATAGGACACAATAGAGAAGGGAGAGGGAACTTGAGAATGTAAATAAAGTCAATTGAGGCTAAATTAAATAAAAGTAGGGGCATTTCAGGCTTTATACCCTCTCATCGGCTCCTTTTTCTTTTTTTATACAGTCTCATGAGACCTCACGCATCGTCAACATGTGGGGTAGAGAAGTGTCGATATGCCATGACAACCTCTTTTATCACCGCTGATTGATGGATAAATCATATCCACCCTTTCAAAACCCCCATGGAGCAAGCTGCTAATGATATGTAAGTCATGAGGAGAAGGCAGCCACCGGCACGCCTTTGCCGGTAGTTATCCTTGAGTTGGAGAGAGAGAGAGAGAGAG
>JAJJWN010000447.1:0-19076 GCA_021655885.1 Fusarium abutilonis
TTTTCCTATAATAAAAAGGGTCCCTGTCATTGCTGGGGTCTAGAGACTGTATCTGAGAGGAAAGAGTCAGAGAAGGTAATCAAGTAGCTTAACGAGCAGCTCGAGCCGGTTATACGGGAAGAGTGGGAGCTTACAATAGCTGTATGAAGGTTAGGGCTACGAGGTATCCCTAGCCCTAAGCCTAAATAGAAGTGGAAGAAGGAGACTGGCAAGCTGTCAAGGGGATTAGGCAAAGGGATCGATTGGTGGCATTATTAACAGACTATTCTCCTTTTAAAGCTACTTCCTTTTACAAAGGAATATAAAAAGGAAAGATCTAGCATAGTTATGCAGGAGGATAAGGCGCCCTTATATAACTACTATACGCAGAAAAGGGTATATAAAGCAGCAGGCGTTATGCGCCTTCTTTGGTGTGGAAATTCGCCGGATTTAAATGTAATAGAGCCGGCTTGGCCGTAGATAAAGAGGTTAACTATAAAGAAAGGTGCCCCTAAGAGCCGAAGTAAAGCTATTCGCGCATAGGAGGCAGCTTAGGAGGTATTGCCGCAAGAGAAGATCTAAGCCTGGATAGAGCGCATTCCTGATTATATCCGTAAAATTATTAAGTTAGAGGGCAGGAATAAGTATAAAGAAGGCAGGGATAAACCCCATAGAAAATGAGCTTTTTTTAGGTACCTATACTATTGATTGAACAGGGATTATTTTTAGCGAGCATTAGCACGGCTTGGCAGCAGGACAAAACTTTCTGGACCGACCTCCGTATAATAAAACTGTTTCACATTCAGCTGCTGCCAAATGAGACGTCGTATATTCAGTAACTCCCAGGGAGCCATGGCATCACAAAAACCCCGTCCCTGCATACCTTATGCAACGGAATTATTGCCGGTCTCGCCTAAGACTAGGTCAACGTCCCGTTGATTGGCAGGTAGGCACAACCTCAAGTACATCGTCATCGTGCTGCTACATTCCCATAATTCGCCGAATAGCCATGTTTGGTTCTTCAGGCTGATATTGCCGTTATGTAACAGGTGACGCTCGGCAAGGTAAATGAGGCATGCCTGCCTGTACTGAGGCGCGTCGATCGTTTGTGTGTTTGTGATAGTTCGGCAGACGAGCTTACAACTGTGTTGATTTCTCACATCGATCTTCTGGAAGGTCCCAGCCCCAATAAAACAGTGACCCTTTGTTGAATGGGTGGGCCGATGGGCCTGCATGGAAAGTTTCCAGAAGCCTGTCAATCAGTTAGTACCAAACCATGCAAATAAAAGATCCATGCAAGATACTTTTGTACGGTGCTAGCAGGGAGCATGGATAGTGAGCATACATACTGTATGGAGTTGTCGATGCTCAAATGCCAGGCTTATAGTTCCTTGCTGGTTCAACTGAGGCTTCCTTGGTCTGTGTCCCGTAACAGCGGCCCAGGCAATTTTGGCAACCTTCATCTTTATCCTGTGGGGTCATGGATTGGGATGAACCGCCAACTCCCGTCCTGCAAGTTCAGGGGTAGATCGCTGCACACATCCGCCTTAGCGCGACCAGCAGCCCACACGTTGTGGCAGTTTACGCAGACCATGGTGCCTCATCGAAGCCCCAGACCTTCGGTGTTCCTGCATTAGCCAATTTCCAAACGCCATCGGGGCATGAAACAGGGGTCGTTCTCGTCCGTTTCCAACCTTCACCCACCTTCTCATCGGTAACTAGCATCCATCCACACATGGCGCATTTCCATGGTAATTCAGAAGGCTAAGGGTTCCTTTTCACAACCACTGTCAAACGATAGGGACAGCTAGGCTATCCATCCTAATGGTGCTCTCGAGTGTCATGTGACTCTCCGTTGAGCTCAGCAAGAATGATCCTTGCTACCCGCCATGTGGCAGTTAGCCAAACTGGGCCACCCCCCTCTTCAATTCTATCCTCATCAACTGCCCATGCTCTCAAGCCTTGGGAAGTCATTCTTTCTGTGCAAACCTTTCTCATAGGCCTTCTTGCTCTTCCCCTGGCATTGCCTCCTGATTGACTCTGGCTCAGATGCTGCATTATCCGATCTGTCACAATAATCCTGGCTCCGGAGCCTCTGCCGGAAGATATCTCGTGGAGATGGTGCTGGGGCAAGACTGACACAGATGCCTGGGTGAAGGCGTAATCGTATGCCCGGACCAGCCTGCTGTCACAGAGCTTTGGGCTATCGATTGACTTCATCGCACTATCACTGCCGGGTTTGTCCAGCGAGGCAGCTACTTGTAGATCAGGTTTGCGTTTTTTAGGGTCGGTGACATTTCGTTCCTGAACTATTTTAGCTAGGTGCGGAAGAGATGTCATCGATATTGGGCTCTGCCGTCCATATCGGAATTATGTAGCAGCACTTCCCTATACGTACCATACACAAACAAGAGACGATGAGATGAAGACCTTTCTTGTCATCAGAATTGGCGGGGTCGCCATCACAGTCCACCTATCGGGTTCATGACGCAGGTGGCCTAGAACTGAGCACTAGGCCGGGCAGCCGTGCCATGGCTCCTTGCCTTCCAGAAGCCTTAGAGAAGAGTGTTGCAGATCAGGATTGGGGACTGACCGCTGTGTCTGACCCTACTGAAACGTCATAGAGTGCTTGTTAGACAAGGTCACTCCTTTCCCGAGATCTGCTTTATTAGCAAATATTATTGGCATCCAACTGTTGACAGTTGTGGTTGCTCAAATGTCCATCACTTTTCTGCCAAAGTGACCTGATCTCACTGGCCACTTCTTCCCAACCTCTCCATTTTCTATTCAGAACATGTTGTCAAATTCGAATCGTGTCCGTTGAGATTATAGTATGTATTCGTGTCACCGGGGAACCACATCCGCAATTACAGACGTCCGTGCCGAATCCGCCTGGTAATTTAAAATAAATAAAAAATCGTCCTAAAAGAGCCCCATGGTTCTGGTCTGTTTGTGTGTGGGGACAGGAGAGGCCTCATGGCTTCCATGTGAGAAAGCTAAGTAAACTTCTAGAAGGACGATCTGTAAAGCTGTTGTTCTATAGCGGGCGCATCGTTCGAGCCGGGAATGCTCCCCGAACGATGGACCAAGCAAGCCACGAGTCAAGCTTCTGATGAAATGGGATGGATAGGAATAAGGTCCACTAGTTACCTTCCGCCCGCCGTGCTGCCGGAATGATCGTTATCGAGATTATCTTGACGCCAGAGGAAACCAACAGCCTCTTGGGTGTCTGGTGTGTCGCAAATGCGTGCCTCCTGGATGTGTCCCTGATCTACGTTGTCCAATTAGCCACGAGTCGTGAGAGCCTCGAGGGGCCAACCATACCAAGTTGACCCCTAACGTTTGGTTATTCGTTGGGGCAATTTCGTAGTCTGGGGAAGCAGTGTTGCACAGTAACTCCCGAACCGTCAGGCCGTTATTTCATCTGATTTGCGGGTGGTGATGTGCCGGGTAAGTGTGGTTTGATATATGGAGTACCATAGCAACATCGTTTATAGCCGATCAAAGTTGCAGTACACGGCCACTTGATTTTGAATGGGAGTTGACAAATGAAGTTCTGTGGGCGGTTGGTTGGTTTATCTGAATTGTCAGACATCTTACACTGGGTATCAACGGAAAGCGCCATGGTCAACCAGTTGATCTTGCAAACTTGCGTCCAGTATGTGGGTACAGGGTAGTTCATATTCGGGCACCTCTCACCTTTTGGTGCTATTCAACAGTTTAGTAGCTGAGGCATTCATATTGAGGTGCCCTACGTTTTCTTGATTCTTGCTACCCTCTAATAGCTCGGGATATTTCTTATTGTGACTCAGTAGGTTGGATATGTTGGGGGCTTGGTTTTAGCTCAAGGTACAGATGGTGACGAATCGCCCATCGCATCATACTAGGTATGATTTGCCTGTTGAACAAATCGATACTTCCAGCTAAACAGGTTATAGAAGGAACGCCAGAAGAGCTACAGAGCCTGCGTTATTAGAGAGTCATTGAAAAAAAGAGTACACTATAGATGAAAACCGAAGCGCGCCATATATACAGATTTTACCAGATAACGCAGTACATATATGGTACTTTTAGTCAATAATAGGTGAAGCTCCCTGAAACCACCGCTATTAAGCTCTATGCCACTGAAGCGCGCCGAGGGCTCGCGTACTTTCTTATCGTTCGCGCAGCTCAGCCACTTTAGGTGCCCAGCCTCACCTCCACCCCGCCATCGCTGACGCCGCTTCAACAACTACGCCGACACCGAAAGAGCTTCATACCGAACCACACCTACCTACAGGTATACTGTCAACACCACGAGCCTCATACAACGTACAAACACCGCCAGTTGTTTAACACAGAAAAACTGTCCAGAATGTCCATCATCCAGCAGCATACAAGTGCAACCCTCGGCGACGCCTGGCGCACGATCAACATTGACGCCTTGAACGAGGACTCCAGCGTCAACTTCGATACCTCGACCCTTCACCCCCCACAGCCCGAGATCGACGAGGCAGAGGTGAAACAGCTTGCTGGCCAGGTCAGGCAGCTTCTGCGAGGAGGCGATGCCGAGGGAGCCTTGAGAGGAAGCTTGGAGACGCCTGTCTACAATGGAACAGAAGCCGCCAAGGTACGCCAACTTGGAGCCCCCGAGAAACGGCACAATACCAGGGTTTCTGGAATTTAAAATAATTCTTATTTTTAGGAAGCGCATTTGCATACCATCATCGAGGTCCTTCAGTCGATCAAGGCGAGCGATATGTCTCCCTTGCTAAAGAGCATCTACGGATCTGACGGCGGCTCCGAGTGCCTGGATGTTTTGATGAAGTACATGTATGTTTTTTTTTGTCCAAATAACGAACAAAACTCTGACGATTGCATTTAGCTACAAGGGAATGGCCACCGTTCACCCCGGAACAGCTTCACGAACACCGAGCAAAGTTACACCTCAATCGACAGGAGGTTTCAGTCAGATCGGAGGGCGACCTGGTGGTGCGAACGAGCCAGCAACAGCAGCCATGAGCGTTCTCTTGAGCTGGCATGAGAAGGTTGTCGAGGTTGCCGGCTTGGGATGTATCGGCCGAACAATGACAGACTGGCGCAAGGTGTAAATATTGTGTGCATGTATAGCGATAGTGAGCGGTCAAGCATACATAGAATCGTTAACCACGACAATCACAGGCCGCAGAGCAGATATTTTTTGCGAAAGCCCAGCCATTGATGTTAAATTTAAATGCCATATAAAAAACCACCCTACTATTAGTTTACTTTTGTTCCAGAATATCCTTCAAGTTTATGTCACCGCTTCCCCTGGCCAGGGGTTCCGGCTGGTTTTCACCCTCACGCCATCCGATCATGTATATGATCCTGAACGTAGCAGGAATAGACCCATCCTCGTTACCGTGAAGCTCTTTGTAGATGGCATTGCTCGCAAGAAGAACATCGCGCGGAATTGCACCCATCTCCCTTCCAAGAACGGCATTGCCCTCTCCCATGGCCTGAAGATCCTGCATTAAAGCAAACATATCAGGATAGTCAACAATGATGTCGTCAATGTCCACAGTCAACATTTTGAAGCTGGCTTTTTGAAGCAGGCCGCCCACATCTCTCACATCAGCTAAGGGAGAGACTCGTGGCGACATGCCGCCCCGTCTTTCTGTTTCTGCGAGCTGAAGTGATGTTCGCAATTCAAAGAGGGTATCACCCCCGAGCATAGCGCCAATAAAGGGAGAATCGGGCTTGAGAATATTGTTGATTTGTGTAAGAATACCGGGCAAATCATTGATCCAGTGAAGGCTCAATGAGCTCAAGACCAAATCAAAGGAAGCAGACTCGAAAGGAATTGTTTCTTCATCGTCCACAACGCTCCGAGTGATGTTGAGTTTCTTGTTAAACTCAAGGTCGGCATCCCGGTAAAGTAGTGAATGAGACGAGTCGGCGGCAACCAACTCATCAATACGAGTTGATAATGGTGGTGACTCGGCCGTCTCAGGGTCCGGATCAGGGTTATCGCGAACCAAAGCCCGCGCAATGTTACACGAGTTTGCTCCAAGATCTAACACTCGAGGAAAGCGTCGCTTGATGTCCTAATATCAAGTTAGGTATGAGTGGTTGTTACAATAATATGAGTGTCGCATACTAAAAGTCTCTCAGATAGTCGAATAGCCACCTCATCTTTGAGGTAGTCAGCTTCGCGACCTTCATTAGGATGCAGAGCAGAACGCTCTTTTTGAAGCCACTTTGCACGTCGGTTGAAGACTTGAAAACGAGGAGTTCCAGCGGCCTGAACAGCATAGAAGCGTTGATTTGAGATGGGACGGCAAATATTGGTAGGCCGTGGGAAGACTCGCAGTTTACAATGCATCGCCAATGCAGGGATTGTGCATTTTGACATGATAAGTAGCTCAGTTCAAGACTCTCTAGAGATCAGCAAAGAGGAAGAAGTTTGGTTATATGAAAATAAAAATGCTGATGCAATAGAAGTCATGATGGATTTGATAGGTTGCTATCCGCTGTCTGCAGTGTAGAGTGGATGACGCACGGGCCACGTGCAACTTTAGACGGCCAAGCCGTTTCTGGAAGTCGTTACAGCCGTAGGAAGCAGGAGACAGGAGGCTCCTGAGAGGCTAGAATACCTAGATGCCACTGGCCTAGAAATGGGGATGACAGAAGGAAGGCATTTGACACCTCCATTCCTCCATTTCGGTCGCCTTCAGGTGTACTGTAACTTTTTCTTCACTTCTCTCGGGTGCAGCCAGATCTTTTACTTGTAACATCTTTTAGTAGGTAATTCTATCTTACAACATCGAGGCGCCTGCAGTAGAGTCCTCTTTTCATCTGTGGCAGCCCTTGTCAGTCCCCGACTCATCCGTTCCCTAGCCCACAGGCCTCTTCCGCAACTCCTAACATTAACATTAGTCCGCACCAAAGCACCACCCACCACCACCCGCATCTCCTACCTACCTGCTTAGCTCGCCCCTCCAACGAGCAATCTCCCATCGCATCGACAAACAATCGATGTCTGCCGCGTGAGCTGTCTGGACAACTCGAATCGACCCGACTATGCGATCTTTGCGATAAGGCGTGACCACACTCTGTTTTGGAGATATTCCGACATCACACACTTTCTGATGCTCCTTTTACCGAACCGACCCATCTGAGCCAACTTCCCCCGTCCCGTTCCCATAATTAGGGGTCTTCAACAGTAAATTGTCAAACCAAATACCATACCTCAGATACCACCGCCCACCATGTCGAGCTCAGGAGGTGGCTTTCTCGGCCGCTCAAGCAGCAGCAATGCCAACATGCGCGGCCTAGTTCAGTTCATCGCTGACCTTAGAAATGCGAGAGCGCGTGAGCTCGAGGAGAAACGAATCAACAAGGAGCTGGCCAATATTCGGCAGAAATTCAAAGACGGCAATCTCAGCGGCTACCACAAGAAGAAATACGTCTGCAAGCTGCTATACATTTACATCTTGGGCTGGAACGTCGATTTTGGTCACCTAGAGGCTGTCAATCTAATCTCGGCCAACAAGTACTCGGAGAAGCAGATTGGGTATCTGGCCATGACACTCTTCCTTCATGAGAAGCATGAACTCTTGCATCTTGTCGTCAACAGCATTCGAAAAGACCTACTCGACCATAACGAGCTTTTCAATTGTCTCGCTCTTCATGCGATTGCCAATGTTGGAAGCCGTGAAATGGGTGAAGCTCTCAATGGAGAGGTTCATAGGCTCCTTATCTCTCCGTATGCGCCCATACTCCCTTACTCCGAACCAATCCCGCTGACCGCTCCTGATCAGGACCTCCAAGTCTTTTGTCAAGAAGAAGGCGGCCTTGACATTACTCCGACTGTATCGCAAGCACCCAGATATCGTATCGCCACAATGGGCGGAGCGCATTATTCACTTGATGGATGATTCTGACCTTGGAGTGGCGCTTTCGGTAACATCACTCGTCATGACCTTGGCTCAAGACAACCTGGAGCAATACAAGGGAGCATATGTCAAAGCAGCAGCCCGTCTGAAGCGAATTCTCATCGATGGCGAATATACGACCGATTATCTCTATTACAAAGTTCCTTGCCCTTGGCTGCAGATCAAACTCCTTCGGCTTCTACAATACTTCCCCCCCGCAGGTAGGTCGAGAAACTGTGAACCCCTTGAACAGCACTGACACAGAATACAGAGGATACTCATGTCCGAGAAATGATCCGCGAGTCTCTGCAAAAGATTCTGAATTTAGCCATGGAGACCAACAAGAATGTTCAGCAAAACAACGCACAGAATGCCGTGCTATTCGAAGCCATCAACCTCATTATCCACCTTGATACTGAGCACGGCCTAATGAAGCAAATCTCGACGAGATTAGGCAAGTTTATCCAGAGCCGAGAAACCAATGTGAGATATCTGGGGTTGGAGGCGATGACGCATCTTGCTGCACGAGCCGAAACACTCGACCCTATCAAGCAACACCAAGAAATCATCCTTGGGTCACTCAAAGACCGAGATATCAGTGTTCGCCGCAAGGGTCTTGACCTGCTCTACAGCATGTGTGATGCCACAAATGCTCAAATTATTGTTGGTGAGCTACTGCAGTATCTACAGAATGCCGACTTTGCTATCCGAGAGGAAATGGTTCTTAAGATTGCCATTCTTACGGAGAAGTACGCTACTGATGTGCAGTGGTATGTTGATATCTCCCTGCGACTCATCGCCATGGCCGGAGATCACGTCAGCGATGAAGTATGGCAGCGAGTCATTCAGATTGTGACAAACAACGAAGAGCTTCAGGTCTACGCAGCCCAAAATGCACTGCAATACGTCAAGGGAGATCATTGCCATGAAACCCTTGTCAAGATTGGTGCATATATCTTGGGAGAGTTTGGTCATTTGGTTGCCGACCAGCCTCGCTGCAGTCCTATTGAACAATTCCTGGCCCTCCAGAGTAAGCTGACCGCATGCTCTTCAAGCACTCGTGCTATGATACTTTCGTGTTTCGTCAAATACGTCAACTTATTCCCGGAAATCAAGCCTCAGCTCCTTCATGTATTCGAATTCCACAGCCACAATCTGGATTCGGAGCTTCAACAGAGAGCTTGTGAATATCTGACCCTCGCGAGTATGCCGACAGATGACCTTCTCCGAACAGTCTGCGATGAAATGCCTCCCTTTCCTGAAAGAGAGTCTGCTCTCTTGTCAAGATTACACCAGAAACATGCCAATACAAGCGACCGGAGGACCTGGGTGGTGGGAGGAAAGGATGCCAACGCGGATGCCAAGGAGCTCAGCATGGGAACTGGAGCACTTAAGAGGACTTTCAGCTCCAATGTGCCATTGAATGGTAAAGCGAATGGACATGCCGCGGCTGGTGCGAATGGCCACAGTAACGGTGTTGCTGACTTGGCTGGCCTTGACCTGAACGCACCTACACCATCTGAGCCAAAGATGCTCAAGGCCCCCAACCTTGCTAGCGCTGCTCACCTGTCGCCAGGATGGGAACAAGGATTCAACAAACTACTGGTCCGGTCGGACGGCGTGCTCTATGAAGATGGCCAACTTCAGATTGGTGTTCGATCTGAATACCGCGGCCAAATGGCTTGCCTCATCACGTATTTTAAGAACAAGACTCCAACGACCATGAGCTCCTTCACAACAACCTTAGACCTGGATGAGAACGAAAAGAGTAATCTGACCTGGGACGTTAAAAACTTGCCTGACAGTACCATTCCGCAAGGCGGACAGTCTCAGCAAGTCGTTATGTTTGAGGCAAAGAAGATCTTCGAGAAGAGCCCCACAGTACGCATCAGCTATCTGGCTGGTGCTCTACAGGCGCTTACTCTGAAGCTTCCCGTGGCGATACACAAGTTCATGGACCCGGCAGAGCTCACTGCCGAGGACTTTTTCAAGAGGTGGAAGCAGATTGGCGGTGCTCCTCGGGAAGCACAAGCCATTTTTGGACTTTCTAGCAAAGGTGATGATAGGCAGCTCACAGAGAGCTTCGTTACAAAGACAGTGGAGGGATTCAGGTGGCGTGTGTTAGATATGGTCGATCCTAACCCGAAAAACGTTGTTGGTGCGAGCGTACTACACACATCCCAAGGGGGCAAGTTTGGCTGTCTGATGAGACTGGAGCCAAATTACGGACAACAGGTAAGGTGGACTATGCCTCTCTGTAGCTGTGCTCATTCTAACCACTCGCTAGATGATCCGATTAACCATTCGTGCAACAGATGATTCCGTCCCGGCCATGCTGTTAAAGTATATGCAGGAACGGCTTGCTGCAGGAATCTCGACGACATCAGAGCGATCTGAACTCTCGCGAGAGCAGGTCTCGGACTCTTTCCGCAATGTGATGGTGACTTGATGGGAGACAATGATGTTAATCTTCTATATAATTCGCTGGAATGGATTTGCCTTAATACCAAAGAAGCATATGGGCGTTGGGGAACTAGCATGGAAGTTGGAGGAAGCGCTCAATTGAAGCCATGACTTTACTGGACAAATAGTTGCCTGCATCGATGCCGTTCGTCTGTCTTTGTCGCATAAAGGCCGGTACGCCGCGTGGAGTGACTCATGACGAGATGAAGTTGTCCGTATATCATGATTTATCTCGTCTTTGATTGAAAGAAACATATGATGCAGATAAAGTTGTACAGGATCTAGCACATACAAGAAGCTTGAGGATCACATCGACGTAGTGAAATGGAGAGTACAAGTGCTTTTAAATTTACGACAGCTTGGCATGCTACTCTTTAATCTTTGCATCCGCCTTTGTAGGCCGCTCTCCAAAGATGGTGCTGCCCACACGTACCTCACCGCTCCCCAAGCGCACAGCACCCTCAAAATCTTCACTCATGCCCATACTCAACTCTAGACTGTCCTCGTCCAAACCGAGCTCCTTGGCCACAAGATCCCGCTGTTCCTTGAGGGTAACAAAGTCCTCGTTTTCCGTCTCAGCGGTAGTGGCCTTGCTGCGAGCGATGGCCCCGATGGTCATGAGGCCGAGCAGTCGCAAACTGGGACATGTCTCGACAATCTCGCGGCACAAGGCCACAGTATCAGCACCAGGGGCGCATCCCGACTTGGCTTCCTCCCCGGAGGTGTTGACCTGGATGTGGACACCGATCTTGGGTAGGTCGGGCTGTGTGGAGAGGAGAGTTGTGCGGGTGGTGTTGAGGAGCTGAGCCTTTTTGGAGGTATCTATGCTTGAGACGCAAAAGAGGTTTGGGATCTTGCCCAAAGACTTGCAGTGTCCTGAAGAAGGGTTAGTATATGGCCCGAGCAGAGGAACTATGGGTTTTCTTGCCTGACTGAAGGCCGCCTATAAAGTGCCACTGAATAGTGTTCGGAAGCATAGCCGCCTTCTGAGTTAGCTCTTGGGCGTAGTTCTCACCAAAATGAGTGTGTGAGGCAGGAGTCTGATGAAGAGCTAAGATATCATTTGCGGGTTTTAGCTTTGAGACAGCAACAAGTCGAACCTATCGTGTGTAAGTTCGAGTGCCTCCAGTTATTGCATCTACAGCGTCAGTGGTGGATGTAAGAGTCATGCATACATTTCGTCCGTTAGCCACAGCAGCGAGGCGCTCTTTGACGGAGTTGAGCTGGGAGATTAGAGCCTGGGCTCTAGAGGGATCGACTTTCATTTTTTCTTGAGACTCACTCATATTTTTTGTATGAGAATTCCAAAGTCTAAGTCCGGAGTCTAAGAGAGTGACGATTGTTGTAAGTGGAAGGTATGTGGTATAGTGGTTTGAATGACCGGATTATCATCGGCTAGCATGCAGTTGCGGTAATGTGGCCAGCACAAGGTAGAAGTCCAGCCATCTACGAACCTAGGTATCTATACCTCCCTATACCCCTTAAGTTTTCTATGTCATCTTTCCAGCAACAGAAAAAGCGCATGTACATTGAGTTCGCAGCTGAGCAACCTCAAAGCTTCACGGTTCATCGAAGATGGCATCGGATTTGAAAGGCCGTAGGCGGGCAACCAGCAGTGCCTCATCCAGGCCTGGACACATACGGCGAAAGTCGAGAGCAGTGATACAGCCCAAATCAACACATACATCGGATGAATTCCTCCAAGACTTTTTAGATTCTACTTTTGATCCTGCAACTTTTCTCAACTCGACTCTGCCTCCGCTACAGCAGCGATCATTACCTGGCCGGACCGGGCCAGATGTAGCACCCCTCGCTGAGTTGTCCACACAGGCCCAGAATCTCATATCGCAGCTCAACGCGCAGACTTCGCGGTTATCAAACACTCTCACACACCTCACCGATGACATCTTGAGGAGCGGGAGCCGTCTGGCTTACGAGGTGGAGCTACTACGGGGCGAGACTTTGAGTCTACAGGAGACCATGAACGAGAAACTTCAGGACGACATCAAGAAGTTTGTACCTGAGGGCCTACAAGAGGCCATCGAGGCCAAGAATGCCGCAGCAACTGCAGCCAAAGAGGACAAGAGCGGGGCGCCATCGACACCAGCCGTTACCGGAGCCAACGGCCGTGACACAGCAAAGCCAGATGACCCTGAGTTTATTAGACAATTACAAACACTGACTCTTGTGCGGTCCCGCCTTGATTCAGTTATTAAGACGTTTGGGGATGCCATGGAATTCGTCTTTCCGCCGTCGGAGGTCTCAGTAAGCTCCGGCTTCCTGTCAGTGTCAGCGCCTGAACCTGGTTCAGCGCAACAGAGCTCGGAGGAGAAGGGCAAGGAAGTGCTCAAGAACCTCAAAGCCGAGATCTCAGACTTGCTGAACAAATCTGAAGATCCTGTCCAGGGCATTGAGAAAGCGGCGCAGAGAATTGAGCAGCTCAAGGAGCTTTCAAGGGTGTGGAAGGACACAGCGGAGGAGAAGGGGAGAAACAAATTTATAGAAAGTCTCGCCAAGATGGTAGAGGATAAGCATCGAGATCTGATAAAGGAGATGGAACAGGCTACAAAGGACAAGGGCAGAGTGGAAGCTTCGCGGTCACGGAAAGAAAGCGTCACGAGAGATGCGGCTGTGGTAGTAGAGGATACAAAGTCACCTAGTGGGTTTGGTCTTATTAACCAGTTACACAAGCTTCGGGGTGGGCTCTGAAGCAATTACAGCGAAATAGTCATTAATTAATTCAAGATTTAGAGGCATAATCCCGTGTTTTCAACTTTAAATTGAAGACTAGCCCCGTACTGTTATAGCTGTATGATAGTGCACACATATTCTGCAGCTGCCAGCTAAAGAGCTCAGCCAATCACTCGGCTTACAGTACAAGATCAGTCTGGGACAAATGACTTCCGCTTTTGGTAGGCGGTCAAGTAACTCTTGACATTGACCCCAGTCAACTGGGCCTCTCTACCAGTCCTAGACTCTCGTCTCATCTGTTTGAGCCGAGACAATAGAGGGCACTTCTATCCATTACATTACATTACATTGCACTGCACTGCACTGCACTGCACTGCACTGCTAATTCTCTGTCATACTGCCTTAGTGTTCTCACAATAAACGAGTCTCTATTGTGTAGCGGCAAATTTTGAATCACCTTGTGCCTGCTTTTCACTCGGCTTGTTGCTTGTACTCCTCTGCCTCTTTTTACTTCAGCGCACTCTTTGCTTCCCCAGCCCTTTCAACCGCGGAGCAAATCCATACCACAGTGACAAGAGACCACTTCTCTCAACCTACTGATTCTCTCTTCCAAACCCTTCTGGAGCAGTCTCTAGTCATCAAGAGTCACTTACACGCGCCCGACAGCTCTCCGCAATGGCTGCCAACGAAGCAGCCGTCCCGGCCAACATTGGCGGCCGATCCGACCGACGATCTCCTCCTCTTGCTTCTCAGTCAAAGCGAGACCGCAAGCGACAAGCTCTTATAGAGCGACTCTCAAGCATGACCGACAAGTTCCACAGAGATAGGGACATGACATATCGCGACCAACTGCAGAAGATTCAATTCGACATCAATCTGGTACAGCGCTTCGACCCCTACGATCCCAAGGTACTCGAGGTCGTCTCTGAACTTCAGAGAGAACACACCCAGGTTCAAGGCCTTCCGGTCAACGCTGAGGATGCCCGGAGCCTTATTGATATGGCTGGAATCCGATTCTCCGACTTTGTTGACGAGGTCGAGGATCTGGTCGAAATTCGTGACTTTCAATTGGCACAGTCCAAGGTAAGAAGACGGCGCATTTCGCCAGTCAAGCTCATTGCTAATTATTTGTACCAACAGAACGACTACGAACGACGACTCCAAGAGTATAAGAACACCTATGCCTATAAGGTGGAAACTGCTAAGCGTGAGCATCGAGCTCTTACGAGCACTCTCCGCGATCGCCTGATCAACACCTTGACCCATAAGAAGAACCGACTGAACCGAGAGAAAGAGGTTTTGGAGATTAACGACTCCAATGCTCTGCTACTCAACCCGAATCAGTTCAGTCTGACCAACCCTTCGAGCCCTGGCGGCCCTCATGGCAAGCGAGCCACACGCCTTCGCAAGGATGTCGATGATCTGCAAATGTACTCGGACAACAAGAAGCGAAAGCGAAACGCTGGCGATGATGACGGATCACCTGTCCCGACACGACGTGCCCTCGACAACAATAATACGACGGCTCTGTGGCAGTCTGAAAAGGCGCGCGCTGCTGCCAAACAGAACGGTCCCGTTTACAGCATCGACAAGCTCTTTACTGACAAGGAGCTGTCTCTCAACTACAACACTGCTGCCCTTGCTGCACATCAGTACGTTCTTCGCAACCGCGTCAACGGCGGCGGCCTTTCTCCCGAAGACAGCGATTCCGGCCATGGCGAAGCCAACGGCGATCATGACGCTGACTCTCAGCCTTCGGCTCCGGCAATGGAACGCTCAGTCTCACATGCCACCCGTAGCACTCGCGGCGGCACAAACCACAACTTCCTTGACGATAAGATTCTGGGTATTGAGGGTATCGCCAACTTTGAGGTGGGCAACTTGGACCTGATCCATGCTCAAGAGCCACCCAAGATGCCTCCTCCTGTTCCTCAGCAGTATCTCAAGCCTTACCCTCGTACCGCCGACCAGAACTTTCCCGTGCCCCTGTCCAATGACGACATACAGTCCGATATCTCAGTCATGGGTTACTTCAAGCAGTACGATGCTTCGCACAAGCCCGGAGCTCACCTTGATACTCAAGGTGGACTACGCAAGGTCCTTGAGGCTGTCGCTTCTCCTTACCAGAAATCCCAGTATGTCGCCTTTACCAGCGCTGCCCGAGAAGACCCGGAGCATCTCCGTGATACCCTGGGCCTGCCTGCTATCAGCAGTCTGCGCGACCAGCCCAGCCCCGCGCATGCCGGTGCAGCCACTTCTGTCGCGGCCTTGTCAAGCGCCGCGGTGCCGATGAGCCGTCAGAGCAGCGCTGGCGGAGTTGCTATGAGCCGCCAGGGAAGCAGTAGCACCCGAGGCAAGGGACGTAAGAACTAGAAGTCTACGAGCATGAGGGTTCCTCCTTTGAATAATTGCAAGCGTGGCGCACAGGCGTAGGTCCGATTTGATTTATACGGTGGCATCTGGCCTTGAGACGTTCGGCACTGAATGAACAAAGGTGATGTTGCGTTTGTTTGGCTCTTGGTTTAGGAAGATTGAATTTACAGTCAGGGCTTGTAAAAAGTACGAGATGAAGTATTCAGAGGACTGTGTGGTTTTTGTGTTTTCACATTGGCATTAAGCCAAAAAGTTTGCTGGATAGAAATAGAAACATCCTGTTTGTTATTCATCTAAAACTAGGAGCGCCTATACTTGAATTAAGCTTCCCGTGATAGCTAGGAAAGCACTTCGTATTATTGTAGAATGCCCTGGCTAACAAGTCATTTCTTTGTCACTAAAGATACTGGAGTGAAGGTAAGCTTAGGAACCAAAGACCAATGCGCGAATCTCGATACTCTCACGGCCTTCAGCCTCAAACCGAGTTCTCGGGTCCTCAAAAGCAGTATGCGGTACGCGGCCCTTGATCTTGGAGCCAGGTTTCAGAGACTCGCTGTCGAAGCATTCCAGCAACAAACGCTCGCTACCCGTCATGCCACTGAGGTAGTACCACTTTTGTTCTGGGTTATGTTGAATGGCTGCCGTCCAGCCTCGATACCCATCTGAGTAAATGTGCTCAACAGGGACAACGTCGTCGTCCTCAACAGAGGCAGAGGAGGCGACAGCCAGAGGAAAAGCCTCAAGGGGATTCTTGTTCAGAGGTCGCCAGACATTGATGAGACGATAGCGACGCTTGAGAAGCTCATTAGCCTCAGAGGGGAAGTACCGGCGCACTCGCTGGGCCACGGCCGGGGCGGTCTGGTCAATGTGCACGCGGGTCACTGGCGCACGAGGAGCATCGGGCTTCTGACGACGGATGGTATGGTCAAAGATGAAGACCCGGTTAGATCCGGGGACGTTATTGAGGAGCAGCTGCTCGATTTCTGGGTAGTAGTTTTCCTTTATAGAGTCGTCGTCGACAAACTCGGGTTCCTTGGAGGGAGGAACGTCTTGGATGACCTGGAAGGCGTCGCGGTCGAGGTGATAGTCTGCTTCACGGCCGCGTACGTCGTGAATGATGGTAGGTTGAGGGTTGTCTGAGTAGTTGCGCTGGGGTAGGCCCTCAGGGGGAGTGTCGACGTGATTGAAGGGCATGGACTTGTCGGTAGGAGGGGTGAAGAAGTTGAGGGTTGCGATGACGTCGCCACGGGGGACTGTTGATGAGATGGCCATTGTTGGAGACTCTCAAGATGGTTGTCTTTATGTGTATTAGGTAGGTATGTAGGCAACTAACTAGGTAGTCTAAGTGAACGGACGAGGATAGGAAGATGGTTGCAAGAGGTGTCGATGGGGACAAGAGATGCCAAGATAAAATGATATGATATTGGTTATAGATATATAGATACTCGAGATACTGTCTGGAGTCTGATATTATTCAGTTGAATATTGAATCGATGAAAGAGATGCTGGCCGTAGCAACTCGCCTCATCCATGGCTCTTTATACCTTTCCATTTGCACTGGCAGATCTGGCAGATACTGCCCCAAGATATGGATTTCAAATCAAAATGTAGTGAAATTCACCACCTTATACCAGAATGGGCCATGAAGCTGTAGGAAACTGAGCACGTCATCTCCAAGATGTACAATCGTTGGCTGATTGTCGGGTGGAAGGGTGCACAAGCGATTACTAAAGCCTTTTGATTACTGTACGCAGCAAGTTAATGACAGTAATCAAGTTCGACGGGAATTGCACGGTCTTGATATAAGGGGAGGATAAATAGATGTAACGTTAGTATCAAGAGATGCGTCTTCCAAGAACATTGCACATGATAACAAAGTGATGACTAGTCTGTACTCTGTACTCCATATCGGAAATATCATTCCGTCGTCATACGAGACAGGAACATTAAAAAGATAATTAGACTAAGGTTAGGTAGCCTGTATATGTGTGATCCTGGGCTAGGTAGCTAAGGTAATTGCTAAATTTAGCCCCTTACTCCATCGCTTATTGACCCGAACTGCAACGCTAATCCTCCTTCATCTCTGCTCGTGTCAGACTTGAGGAGCCTATCACCATTACCCGCCGTGCTTTTGAGCTGCAAAACTGTTCATGGGAGGCTTGTCAATTCTTCATCCCGTCAATCGTTGCCCCGAGTTGCCCTGCCCCTGTTGGAGGATCGACCATTCATGTCTCAAAACTCATCCTCCAGGCTCACTCTCACTCTGCTCTGTTTCCGTTTACACTCAATACCTCAGATGAAATGAAACCGAGCATGTAAGGGAGTCGACAAATAAATGAGAATCAAGGAGAAGAGATGAGCTCGCAATGTCTTCACCTGCCAACCACTCAACTCGGCCGTCTGGCCCGGCTCAGCCTCCACCTCAGCCCGGCGCATCGGGGGCCGGATCCGCTGCGCCTCCCGACCCAAGCTCTGCCGCGCCCCGAGGCCGGGGCCTGCCGGACCGCAGCGTCTCCGAGGACTCGGTCGAGGACGCTTATGTTGACTTCATTCTCTATTGCAACCCAGCCGTGCCACTCTCGGCAGATACGGCCAGCCTCCGCGAGGCCTTTCGCAACCCGCCTCGCAGTGGAGGCAAGTCCTTTAACACTTTTGCCATTTACGAGCTGGTCCGCAAGTTTTACAACAATGACATCCGTACCTGGACTGAGTTGACAACAAAGCTTGGCGTTGAGCCCCCAGACCCAGACAAAGAAGAATCTAACCAAAAGGTCGCTCAATATGGTGTGAGGCTCAAGGTATGTGATGACTGTTAGGCCAGCCACTTGAACAAGGTTCCCCCTCTAACACTGGTCTAGAAATGGATGAACTCGATGCACGTAAAGGCCTTTTTCGAGTATCTGATGGATATACCAAACGATTACTGGACAGCCATTCCAACTGACAGCAATCCTACGAGCCAGCCCATCCGTGATGGAGTGGCGATCGAGGATGACATGGCCCTGAGGGCACTTTTCCCACATATGCGGCCAAAGAGAGGTCGAAAACGTCCTGCAGATCAAGACACAGCCACTTTTACCTCGCAGAGATCCCACCTCGCGCCGTCATCAGCTGTCGACGGCGTAAGCGGTCCTCTATCAGCAGATCCCTCAAGGCTAGGCGGTGCGCCCTGGACCCCAAGTGAAGGCGTTCAACAGACGCCGCTATTTCGATGGCCGCAGTCTGCGATTACACCGACGACACGCACCTCGTTTTGGGACGATGCTCTGGAGCCACCGTCTGCTGTAACACCCTCGAAGCCGAGACTCACAGCGCAGCGCAGAGGACCAAAGAATGTATCCTCGGCCTGGAGACCTGGAGTCCCCAACGGCGGCGTTAAACCGAGAGGACGACCACCGATGAACAAAACTCCCGTCGATGTGTCGTTGCCTTCTTTCTCAGCTGGGACTACTGTAACGGCTTCTGAGGAACCAGTCTCCCGCATCTACTCGCCTTCAGTCCCAGCTCTTTCTGCTGTAGGTGGTGAACAGCCGGAGGAGTCTATTTCAGCCCCCGTTATAGCCCCGCAGCCGCAACCTACTCCGCCGCGACCCTCTCGACCAAATATATCTCTACGTGTTCCCGAGCGACCACCCGGCAGCGTAAGGCTGGCAACTCCTCCTCCTCCTCCTCCTC
>JAJJWN010000449.1:0-22386 GCA_021655885.1 Fusarium abutilonis
CTCCTAACCCCTAGCCGGTAGTGATTCCATTCCATTGCGCTCATCACTTCCTTAAAGAACTGTGTGCTTCGGAAGGCGCTCGGCTTGTGTGCTCGCAACTTTTGAAGGTCCGTAAGTGCCTTCTTATAGAGAACCATATTTCCCAGATCGACAATCAGCTCTAGGACTCTCTTGTTAACATCCGCCTCGCTTAGCAGGGCAGGTAGCACCGATGCTTCAAGGGGCGGGCGGGCAGGGCGAGGAGGTGGCGGCTCTTGAGCTGTGCGCTGACTGGATGGAAGTGTGATTGATGTCACCGTCTTTTGTTTCCACGGTGTCAATGACAGCAACCTGGACAGGCTGTTAGGGATGCAGAATCCTAGCGAGCTGCCCATAGGTGTTGTGTTGGCATCCCACCCGTTCTCTGATAGAATCTCTAGACCGTGCGTAGAGCGGGAGATGAGGCCTAGCACGAAAAATGCTGTTCCACGAAGGCTCATCACCTCGTGGTGCTCAGCAATCTTGATGATGTTCTCCACAACATCACTAGACTCCAAGAAGGGGGCACCGAGTTCCATCGACCCAACATTACCGACGGCCCAGAGACACCCCTTCACCTTGGTAAGTATCTCTGTATCTCCTTTGTCCATCCCGTGTTCACGAATTGTAGCTGCAAAGTCTTCAAAGTGGCCTTTGTCACTAAGCAGTCTACAACCTTCTTGCGTACGGGTCAACTCCCGATAAAAATGCGGTGGCACGTGGTTATCATGGAAATCCCCCTCCATCTCGCCGTCGTCGAATAGGCTCATACGAGGGTTATGCTCATCTGGATCAATGAGAAAAGCCTTGGCTAGACTTGCCTCGATGACCTTGACGTACGTGTCATTTCGTCCCAAGAACCAGTCGTCCATCTCGTTGCTGATGTAGTCCAATCCGTCTAAGTAATGATATCCGATCGATGTCGATAAGAACCGTAGTAGTAGCGGTGCTCCGATCTCGCCAAGATGATCAAGAGCTGGCCTGCACTCAACAATGTACTCCAAGTATGTCTTGCGATTACAAGCCTTCTCTAGAATCTTGACCGCTGTTGCGCAAACCTCAATTTCGGGATCGTAAAGTTGCGTTACCAAAAGCTGAATAGCCCATTTCGAATCACCTACTCCACCCTGCCCATTGACTGATGGCACTGGACGGATCGCGTACTTGCGAAGGACATTGGTTGCATGAATTCGAATATCTTTAGTGCCGGCCGTCAAGGCTTTGGAAAGTAGAACACGAGGATGCCCCTGAACACTGTAGTCGAAACTTGAAAGAAGCAGCTTAATAAGATCAGGCCTCTGCTTCAAATCCACGATGTGATACATCATGTTAAACATTCTCCAACGCTCCAAAAGCTGAAGCCCTTTGGGGTCACCGCTTAGGACGCCCAACATTGGAAAGTAGCCCGCGCAGAGTGTGTCGGTCACTCGGTCTCTTGAAAACATTGGATACTGTGCTGTAATACCGCTAGTCTGGACTATGTGTCAGAAGTAGAAGGAATATAACGAGAACATAGATCTTACTGGGTCGCATTGCGCCAGGCATTCTGCTATTTGTCTGAGCAGTTTGCTGTCTCCTAGAAACTTGACTCCTTCTGGTGACTGGAGCAGAGAGTGCATCAAGGCGCAGCCAGCCCGAACATATTTCTGAGTAGCGCGCGTGTTCTTGACGTTGGCAAACCTGTATTTGAACGGCCTGTAGAAACTGATGATTCTTTTCATGAATTTGGATGCTTTGATAGCCTCCTCAAGTCGCTTGCCGCTTTGCAGAGGTCCGTCGATAATTCTGATGATGGTTTCCCAGTTCCACTTGGCATAATTTGAGCTGTTGAGTACATTGCTGTCAATCAGCAGTTGTCTGAATGTAGTGTCGTCGAAAACTAAAGACTGATGGGCTTTGGGCGTCTCATCAATTGAGGACAGCCCAGTATTGTTAGTGTCCGACGACAACGCCCCTGATGAAGTAACTGATGGCGTGCTTCTATACAATGTCCGACTGACGCTACTGATTTGGTAAACGATCCCTGAAGCAATCCAGTGATTGTCGTTCCCAATATTGGCGGCTGTCGAGAAAAGTTCCGGCAAGAGATGGAGTTCTGCGCTCCAGGACGGAGGTAGAAGACGGCTAGCAAGTTTGAGTACCTCGCTGATCAGTAGAGTTGTCTTGCGCTGGAGAGTTGGATTCTCATCCTCTTGGGCAATTTTAAGAAGAGTTGGAAGAAGACCTGCTCGGATGAAAACAGCGAGCAATAAGGCTGTATAATGCTCGACGAAGTTTTGGTCCCCACTGTCCTCTTCCGTAAAGTGTGAGTGATTCCTATCCTTATTATTTGACCTCAGGTTGGCTACTCTGCCGTATGTCGTCAATCTCCTTCCAGCAAGGAAAGACGTTGCCCAAGCTGGTGGTTTGATCCGCAGCAGAGAGAAGATGAGGTCAAGAATAGTCTCGCGGACCGTATCGCTAGGTAGTAGCATACTTGTGACAAAAGATCGAATTGTTCTTAGGTCGTACATGCAGAGGGTCATGAGTCCGGGCCATGATTTCAAAGCTGTTGCGATGGCTTTGGAGTTCTGCTTCATAATAGCGTCGTTGGTAAGGAGGTGATCAGTAAAGACCGTGAACAGCGCTTCCAAGCCGTAACCGGGCTGTATGAACTTTCGTTTTCGAGGCGAATCGAGTAGGTATAAAAATGCAGAGGTCAAGCTTTCTGGAGCCTTATAGATGCCTTCTGAAAGGGCCTCATTCAAGGGTCCCAAACCACCAGAGGCCACCAGAAGCGATGGATCTTGCACTAAAATCTCAGCCAGTGTCTCGATACAGATGGGCCGCAGACGATCTACGTCCCCTTCTGCCGGCTGAGCGTTTGCCCGTCGGTCCTCTCCATGCTCAGCAACTGCAACGATGGTGCGTACGACTGCTCGGGAGATCTCTTTAACCCCCCCTTTGACATCAAGAAAGGCGCGAACGAACTTAAGGGCCTGCTCACGCTCGACGTCCGCTTTTCGGTAGTTGTTTAACGATCTGGAATATCAGTATGACGAACTCATACAAGCCAAAACACGTACCGTATCACTAAGTAATCAGTATTCAGACTACGGATCTTCTTTAGGGATGCCACATCTGAGACGGCGTATCTGGTCATTCGATAACCGGCGGCAACAACTTCGCGGCTCTCGCTCAGAAGCATTACCTGCATACGAAGCCCGAACACTGACCAGACCAAATCATATTTGAGGGCTGGATATCGCTTGAAAAGCTCGACCAGCTGGTTCCCTCGTGAGACGTAGTACTCAGGCGTCATGCCCTCAACCTCCAAGGCTTGAAGGAGCTCAGCAAGCGCAAATGTTGGGCTCTCTGTCGGCTCCTCGGCATCAGATTCAACAGCAGATCGCGATGCGCTCTGTGGCGAGCGCAACCCAGTAGGTCTTCCAGATTCGATAACATTGCTCTGAGTACGATTTCTTGTCGGTGTGGCTGGAGGAATCTGTCGCGTGCGCTGGGTATCAGATATCTTCTGGCGCAATTCCTTGATGCGCACGTTACTGGCGTTGAGTTCTGCCTCAACCTTCAACCGTTGCTCTTTGGTCTGCTTCGCTTTCTTAGAGTTAAGCGCCTCGAGCATATTTTCGCTGCCCTCTTTGATTTTCATCTCGCGGTTGAGCCGTTCCTTGAGGTTTGCCAGAATTTGTTCTGCCAGCGTATCCGCGTCGTCTTCTTCCACCTTGTCCATGAAGCTGCTTGGGTATACGGACCCCGCATCAGTCTTACTCCCAGCCCGACTGCGCAACTCTGAGCTGAAGCTGCCGGGAGCAACGTTTAGACTGCTTCCCCTAGGCGCAAAAGATACGGCCGAAGCCGAAAGGTTACGGGCATTGGCGCCATTAGGAGGTTGGAGGCCTGAGTCGCCTCGATCAAAGCTTGTGCGGCCGGACAACTGCTGAGGGAGGTTGTGCTGAGAGGATTGGCTCGGAGGGGTCATGCCCTTTGAAGCAGAAGAGCTCAGCATGACAACGGCGAGCAGCCCACCGCTTGGGACTGGGCCCAAAGGTGGTGGAAGTGCATTCGTCGATTAAAAGAGTGTCTAAAGAATCGAGTACAGGTGATGCGATCGCGGTCAGGGTTTGGAAATGGTGCTATGATGTCGTTTGAAAGCGAGAGACGATTTGTTCGCGATACAGGGGAAAGAAAAGCGAGAGCAAAGGCCAGAGCAGAAGTGATGTGGTGTCGTACGTATATATCTGACCGTGTTTTTGTCGATCGCGCCGGTGAAGAAGTTGGGTTCGAAAAGCGAAGTCGTAGCTGAAGCTGGGGTTTCGCGAGAGCGGAGTCGTCGCTTCAAGCTTTGCTTGCGTAGATGTAGAGGTGAGGCTTGATGCGCAAGCAAATTTGACGATGATGTAGTCACGGGAACAAGTTACAGGCCCAGATAGCCAGCTGAACCTTTGAGCAAGAAGCAGATTGATGCCCGTAGAGTACGTACATCCGCTGATATCAGGATAAAACGAGGGAGTCTTGAGGTGCAGTTTGACAGGGTTTCGAGAAACGAGCGGGCAGGTGATTGGAGGATCGAAAACAGAGGTTGTTGGCTTGCGGGCAGCCAGGGCCTGAAAGTGGAGGCAGAGCTGGACCCAGACCCAGCCAGATGGTGATGCATTCCATCTACAGGCACTAAAGGCTAGTCTCGTGTGCTGGAGATGCGCTGTAACTAAGTTAGCTGCAGGCTGCTTCAGTGGAAGTGGAAGTGAAGCTTTAAGACAAAGATTCGGGAATATCTCTTGTTGAGCTCATAGAAGCTATTGATGTAAGATGATGCTGGGGAATTAACCAGTAATATTTCATCGTAGTTAGGCTGGTAAGATCTAGGGTTACACAACAGGAGTCGCGGAACGAGAATATACTGTAAGATGTTCAGTAGCTCACGTTGACTACCTACCTACCTATCTTATCGTTTATGGCAAGCTGTAGGTAGTAAGCTTCATGAGTGGTTGTCATTGAAGGTAGCGTTTTGAGGTGTCTTGTGCTTCCTCTCTGTCGAAACTAAACTGTTTGACTTGCCGAAGACCGGAAAGCATGAGGTACCATCAAACTCCATAACCTTGTATAGCAACTCGTTTCGTTTCTCAGCAAACCAGTATGATTGATAAATAGAAATCATGCCACCAGTGTCGTATTATCACCGGGTTGGCTCCTCAGCCAGATTCTCGTCGAGATAAGAAGCCCCGACGTCCAGGCGGCCCCCGATACGGCATTCAGGGCGTCGGCGTCCTCCGCGGCCCGGCACCGACCCCCATCGCCCCATGGGAAAGCTTCAATTCGCTACCAATTGTAGTCTCGCCCTTGGCTCTTCGGCCGCAGGCGCTTGTTATTGATCGCCAACGTCCGTTGAGCCGCTTTGAAGAGGTAGCATAAGTTCCGTTTGTGTTTGGGAGCAGTCATTATTGCCGGGAAAGGGGGGGCTGACGTCCCTTGTCCGCTCTAGGATCGGGAATGTATATATTAGAAGCTTATCCCTCCCTTAGTTCATATCAAACTGTACTCGATCTTGACTTTCTATCACGTCTTTTGTTTGACAGTTACTCACAACCTATTTTGTTGCAATACAGCGTAACTTATACCTTATCTAGTTCCTTCAGAAGCTAACTTCACCTCTCCGACTTATCACTTTTTCTTGACCACTTTCTTGGATAACATTTCAAAACAAATATTGCGCAATGCCTTATGTTTCTGCTGCCCGTTATGGAAAGGACAATGTCCGCGTCTGCAAAGTCGACCGCGATGCCTCTACCGGTGTCCAGACCGTCACTGAGATGACCGTCTGTTGTCTTTTGGAGGGAGAGATCGAAACCTCCTACACCAAGGCTGATAACAGTGTTGTCGTCGCCACCGACTCTATTAAGAACACCATCTACATCACCGCCAAGCAAAACCCCGTCAACCCTCCCGAGCTGTACGCTTCTATCCTCGGTAGCCACTTTATCGAGAAGTACAGCCACATCCATGTCGCCAACGTTAGCGTCAAGACTGTCCGCTGGTCGCGCCTTGAGATCGATGGCAAGCCTCACCCTCACAGCTTCCTCAAGGATGGCGAGGAGACTCGAAATGTTGAGGTCCGTGTGAGTCGCCAGGATGGTATTGAGATCCAGAGCTCTATAGTTGGCTTGACTGTTCTCAAGAGCACTGGCTCTGCTTTCCACGGCTTTGTCCGCGATGAATACACGACGCTGCCGGAAACTTGGGACCGCATCTTCTCTACCGACGTGGATGGTTCATGGAAGTGGTCCAAGTTTGACTCTCTTGCGGCTGTCAAGCAGTCTGCGCACAAGTTCGACAATGCTTGGAAGACAGCACGCGACACAACCCTCGAGATATTTGCTAAGGATGAGAGTGCTAGTGTGCAGGCCACCATGTACAAGATGTCTGCTAAGATTCTCGAGACTGTACCAGAGATTGCGTCTGTCACATACTCACTACCAAACAAGCACTACTTCGAGATTGGTGAGTTTTCAAGTTTCAATCTTCTGATGACATTGATACTAATTCATTATCTAGACCTGAGCTGGCACAAGGGTCTTCAGAACACAGGCAAGGACGCTGAGGTTTATGCCCCTCAATCCGGTCCCAATGGCCTTATCAAGTGCGAAGTGTCTCGGGACACTCTGCAATCGAGACTATAGGCTTGAAGATGAATTGCGTATTCTGAGGCGATAGATGTCAAGATGCAACGAGATATGATGAACCCAGGATAAAGATTGATACCAAGCGACGTACTTAGATTCGACGAACCATGCTAAGACTGATAGATATGAGATACTCAATTGACCTAATTGCTTCATTTCCTGATTTGACTTATGGTGTATCTCGCGTGAGTTTCATTCCAGATATATGCTCAGAAAGTGTATACGACGTGTTTTCGACTTACAAGCTGGTTGAATAAGACACAAGACGAGCCGTAGTCAAGCAGAAATGAATAAAGACGCCTCATATGGGTATAAAGCACATGGCCAAACGTGGATCGACCCTCAGAAATGTCGTGAGGGATCAGGGCATGAAAAGCCGTTTGTAATTGCTTGATACTGGTCATAAGGTGCCCACAATATTGGTACAGATAGTACAAGACTCCTAGAATCCATCCACACTATGTCCAGAAGTCACACTCCTGCTGCCTTCCTCCATTCCTCCCGTGCTCTCCTTATAATCGCTTCTTGTCAGCCTCACGAACCTTCTTGACAGCCTTCTGCCAGCCAGGTTCGCCTACTGGCACACCACTAAACCGTATCAAGTTTTGCTTGTACGGGTGAGCATCGCCCTCGAAAGCCTTAAGCCTCGCCAATCTCTTGTCCCGTAGTCGATTCTTGGGCAGCATACCACGAACGGCCTTGCGCAGCACCTCACTGCCTCCGTGCTGCTCCATGAGCACATCCATCGTCACTGTCTTGAGGCTACCGGGCCGTGTGGAATGTCGGTAGTATGGTTTTTGGTACTTCTTGCGACCGGTTGTGTGAATTGCGGCGCAGTTGGTCACTACTACGTAGTCGCCGCAGTCAGTTGAAGGGTCGAAGATGGGCTTGTGTTTGCCCATGAGGAGAACGGCGATACGAGAGGCGAGGCGGCCGAGTGAAGGTGGTGTTACGCCGGGCTGAGTTGAAAGAGTGGCATGAGGAGCGGAAGCAGAGACACCGTGCCATACTCGAGAGTAGGCCAGTTTAGTCTATATGAGGCTGGTTAGAGCAAGAGAACATTGAAAGATATAGAGGATTTGTTTACCAGGCCGAGCACTTGAGACATCTTGGTGGCTTGGAGAGATAGTCCCTCAAGGAGAATACCTCCAATTGGTTTTGCAGCCCCGCAAAGATCGGTAGAAGAGGGGTTGAATCGCCGTGGAGCTGCGTCGTGCTGTATCGCGAGATCTCCCACGCTCAACCAGAAAGTTTGGATTTCGATGCCAAGCATCAATTGCTGACTCAGTTCAGAGATCGATCACGTGTTCGTAGCTATCGATATCCGATAGCGGATCCACTCCCGGGGTGTGGAAATCGAGCGACTCCGGACTCCGGCATTATCACTCAATTGTGGATTTCAAAGCAGCCCAGCAAAACCCGACCACGCCGTACTACAACCTCCTCTTTCAAAAATATGCCCCCGAGGTTTACACCTTTTAGAACTCTTACTGCTACATCTCTCTTTGCCATAGCTGGCTACTCAGCATATCGATATCGATATCGCACTAACCCCAACTCTAAGAACACACCCCCCGCATGTAAGTTGTCCAACCTGAGCTTCTCTTACACCAAAAGTATGGGACTAACGGATCTACGCAGCATCAAACAAGATGACTGTTGACAACTCGTTTGAGGTGCGCACACAAATCAGAGAAAGGGGGACGAGGAGAGTGGTTGAGATCTTTCACAATATCAAGCATACTAATGAAACGTCTTGAAAACAGACCCTCTTCGCTGTTCCATTGTCTTGTGACGGTTGTGTCAAGGCAGTTTCAGACTCTTTGTATAAGCTCGGCGGTATCAAGAATGTTGAAGGAAACTTGAAGGACCAGTTAATATCTGTCGAGGGCACTGGTAAGGCTAGCCAACCATCTCAAGGGTGCATGTGCTGACTGTCTCATTCGTCCAGCTGCCCCCTCAGCTATTGTGGAAGCTATCCAAGAAACTGGCAGAGACGCCATTTTGCGGGGATCTGGAGCCTCAGACAGTACGTACAGAACATTCTGTTAGAAGTTTGCGTTATGGGTTAGCATAACCCACTTTTAATCGCCGAGTTGACAACTTGGCATTGTGCGTGACTAACATCGGAACTTCCTAGGCGCTGCTGTCAGCATCCTAGAGACATTCGAAGATCCTGTGGACGGTTGGTATGAAGAGCCAAGCCGAGATGTAAGAGGACTGGCAAGAATGGTTCAAGTCAGCTCAGGACGAACACTGGTGGACCTCACAGTCCGTGGTGTCGCGCCAGGAACTTATCGAGCTTCAATCCGCGCGTACGGAGATCTGAAGAATGGAGCGACCTCAACTGGGCCGATCTGGTCAGGGGATGATGAGAAGAAACCCCGAGGCGACCTGGGAGTTGTTAAGGTTGGTGAGGATGGCCGTGGCGCAACATTCTTAGACCATGGATTCCAGATCTGGGAAATTATTGGACACGCAATGGTTCTTACACGGCAAGAGGAAAAGTCCGAGCCACTGAAGAACGATAAGAACACCGTTGTTGGTATTATCGCACGGAGCGCTGGTATGTGGGATAATGACAAGACCGTTTGTTCCTGTACCGGCAAGACTCTTTGGGAGGAGCGTAAGGACGAGGTCCAGAAGGGAATGCTATGATAGCAAATCATATACCAGTATAGCAACGATGAAGTAGTCCGAAAGCCTTGAACGTTGGCGCTGAATACTACCAAGAACTCGACTGACACTGAATTGTGGTATGATACTTTCGTGGGGTTGAAGGCTGCCTATTCAGTGAGTCTTATCTCCTCTTAAACTTGAAACAGAATCCATGCTACTGGATCCTGTTTTGAGAGTGACAGGTGGAGGATCTGTAACATGCTGAGCGTGCTGTGGTGAGATGTGGTGCGACTTCTTATCTGCACACCAGATTAAACATGGGTGCAAGCGACAACAGTGGTTCGATGCCGCTCCAAAAGACGCTGTACTTCACATGCAATTTAGTTGTAAGTCTGGTTTCCTTCCCATAATCGTGAATCCAAGTCTTCGAACTTGGGGTTGTTTGTGGCGGTTACAGATTTCTCATAGGAAACGACTGATGATCAGCCGTTCAAAGTTAGAGCCTAAGACATTGAGTTCAGTACCGGGAAAATGGTATATGAGATCCATACGTCCGATAGATTGGGTTTCAAAGCTCACCGGGATGAAGATGAAACTCCAAGGTGAGTCATAGAATCTTAGAGCAACATACGAGACAACAGTGCAAGTGAGAGCTGCGCCGCTTATCTCATTGTCGACTTCCATAACGTCAGTTTACCCAGAGTATGGGTCATGTCGTCATGACTAGTGTTCCAATCTACCGATTCTGCGTCAGTAGTTTTCGTATAGCTTGGCAGCTTCCAGATGAGACGAAGAGTGACAGGGACAGGTGGCGGTTGTGTAAGAGATGGTCTGGGCGTGTGAGAAGAGTTTGGTGCTAGATCAAAGCTTGTCTTGGCCAGACAAGATGATCTCGAAAAGATCTGATATCGGGAGATCTGGCGTAAGAGTTAAGTTTGAAGAGCATGGTGAAGAAGAAAAAAAACCCCTGGTGTTGAAGTTGGAAGCGATAGTGCACCTTGATGGATGCGTGATTGGATCCGCTTCTGCAAAGCTGCTTGCCTGGCCTACCTCCCTACCTTGATACGCAGTATATCTTGATCACTGTATTTGAGTCGAATAATGGCCAATATCATCTTAATTGAAGGTGCTGTCTATAAACCTTGTAAGATGGGCATAACCTTAAGTTGAAAGTTTCATAGCAATTGAAATCATGTCAGTCCTTCGGCAATGCTACTTGAACCAAGGTATGATCACTAAAACACTAGTTTTCGTATCAATTTGCTGCAAGGCTCGACTTGCTAAAGTTTCTTATACTGCAGCGGGGATTAGAGGTCTCCTTTAGCTATGTAGCGGGTTGTCGATCTTCAACTAGGATCTCTCATGACCGGTAGGAACCTAATCGTAAGTTGTTCCTAGACTTACAGTCTTTCAACATTTACTATTCTCCGGCAGTGGAATGTGTCAAACATCTGGTGCCTGAAGATCATGACGTCTGGAAACTTTCTGCTACGGCTTGGGGTCTCGGGCTGTAACCAGCTTCTGCCCCTAGTCTGCCTCTCCCAGGTTTCGGAAGGCTAAGTGCCGAGTATCATGGCATTGATTCCCTACGGCCTCCAACAGAAAAGGAGTTGGTTGGTTTATGCAGTCGGTCAGTATAGGAGGCCAGGAGGAGGCCAGAGTCGTCAGAAGAACAACTCAGCATGACCTTGCTGGAAGACGAGACGAAGAGGCCGGGCTGGGGGTTCGCAGCTGCGTGTTGAGTGGGCGCATTAGTGCAAATGCAGGCGGCAATCAAAGCCAGGGATAGGCTGGGATTCGTTGAATGTGAAGATGGAAGCTGGCCCTTCTTTTGAAGCCGCGTGTCTATTCTTCATTTCCGTTGCCCTGGCTCGGTAGTAGATGCCAAGATCGCTTAAGTCTCTCTTTCTGGTGACCGTTAGTTAGCGATGGATCTCGGCTCCCTGGTGACAAAGAAGCATGGTCGGTCTCCCACCGTATTCGATCCACTGGAAACTGGTCCGTGTATCTTGGCAGGTCGAGTGCCACTTGTGAAGCTCCCCTTGATCCCGTGTCCTCGGGCCCGAAGCTTTAGTATCTGTGTCTGCGTCTGCTTCTGCGTCTGCGTCTGTAAACTGACTGGCTTGCTGCGTTCCGTCATCTTGGGCCAACCTGCGGAGTAAATCACTCTAAATCTGCCCACATCAAGGCGCTTAAAGTGAGCTTTAAAATCGACGGGACGCACGTCATTCGACACCAACAGCTTGGACATCAGCCACGACGCTCGACCAGGGCATGGCCATGTACCTGCCAGATTCAGTGCGCAAATGGCGGAGAGTATCTGGCAGGCTGAGAGACCAGAATCGGTGTAGGCGCCGAGATGGGCCGTCCAAGCTCGAGACCCTGGAGCAACACCCAATCAGGATGGGCCTGGAGTGACCAGCACCTGTGACAGTCGCTGCAGCAGGTGCGTAAAGGTGCCCCGTTGTCTAAGCCAAAACCCCCGCTCAAGCCGAATATCATTGAGCACAGTTTGTATTGTACCTTTCGATTCTTGTTGGCATCTGACGAGGCTGAGGAATGCAATGGTTCGATGAACAGCAGAAGGATTTGTGTCTAGCAACATCACCACATCTAACCCATCACATCACATAACAGCTGCTAGTGCTAGTGATACATTGGTACTGTAGCGTTAAACAATAACGGCGAACGGCTAACCTACCTTATGTGATCACTCTAGATCAGGTCGTCAATTTGCTTTAGCCCTTTCCCCCAGTGACGGGATCTCGTTAACGCTAGTGGAGAAATCAAGATCAGAATTTTAAGCTCCTGGCTCAAACCCGGTCCGGTAAGAGTATAACGTTTTTGCATCAGATTAACGGTCGATCAGACGTTGCACATGTACTTACAAAAGTCATACATGAGAGATCTCAGATACCAGCCAGAGACAGTGCATACATACATGAGCAGAAGGAGAAGAAGGGAAAAAACGTGCGAACCCTTGTTGCACATCCCCCTGACCCGCTGGAAGAGAATGTAGTGGCAGACTCAGGTCCCTAGTCTTGAGCGTGTGACAGCCAACTCGGCCTCTGAGGGAGGAGTCGACCAATTCCCATGGTCTGTACGCGCTGAGTCTAGTTGTGCCAACCACTCATCGATTGACGCCGAGTATCTCATATCAAGCACGGCTGCATTCTATCACTATCATCACCGCACCATTGATTCTTGGGCTTGTAATTACCTCTTGAGTAATGTTGCTAAAATGATAATTTTTGTGCTTAGGTGGAGATAAACATTCCACTTACACCGACCCTTTCATGATTGACTCAGATTCATTAAAAAGACTCAGAGGATATAATATTGACCCACCGGTCTATTTCCTTACTCAAAATCGATTATGTTTATTCTTTATCAGTGATAGATCTATACAGCACAGCAGCCCGATATATGTCTACGCGCTTGACCTGCAAGTTGACAACAAACACCACATCAACACCACCAACAACAACAACTCTAAGTTCCAATAATCGATATATGATCGAACCTAATCTCCCAACTGATTATCCATCACAAAAAAAACCAATCCCCTCATCGTCTCATCACCAAGCACATCTTTTACTTGCCTCTTTCTTCACACTAGGCAACGCCACTGGCTCGGCCGCCAAGATATCGAGACTTGTAGTGCCGCCAATTACTTGCCTCAGCCAGGAAGAGACCAAGAAGAGACTAACTGTTGCACTCCATCGACAAGGGCAACACCGCTCCTGCCCTGTTAGCTTGTCCCCCTGCCGCCTTACCCTGCTCTCCTCCCCCTGCCTCCCCGTGCTAGCATAATCCCTGTACCCCCGTACCGTGCCTAGCGTACCTGCCCCGCCAGTAGGTCAACTCGCACCTCCCGATTCTACATGCCCGTTGTTGCCCGCCGAATAATAAGTCGGGACAACCCTCATACATCTAAGCGCCCAGCTCCAAGCCTCCCAACTTGACTTGACCTCTCCCTTGACTCTCTGATTTTCTCTATTTACCACAAATATCATCCCTATCAGCTCTTTATTCCCCATCATTCCAGCTTCACATATACCAACTATCAACTCTAATACCACTTCTACTGTGGTAACTCTTGCCCTGCAGCGACAATCATGTCGTTGAAACAGGTACAGTTCTTCACCAGAGACGACAATGTCTTGCAAAGTCAGGCCACTAACTTAATTGCTCCCAACAGGAAATCGAGAGCTGGGTAGCAGCCCTAGCTCGCTATGATAACAACGAGTTCGAAGATGCTCTCACCGAGTTCGGAAAAATTGGCGACACGAGCAAGATCCTCTTCAACATTGGCGTGATCCATGCTACGCTTGGCGAGCACGAGAAGGCTGTAAGTCACCCTCAGCAGTATTGCATGTCTGTCTGGTATGCTGACTTCTCTCTCTTCAGGTTGAGAGTTACCAACGAGCGATTCGACTCGACCAATACCTCGCCGTCGCCTACTTTCAGCAAGGCGTTTCCAACTTCCTTCTGGGCGACTTTGAAGAAGCCCTTGCCAACTTCAATGATACTCTCCTATACCTCCGTGGCAATGCCATGATCGACTACGCTCAATTAGGTCTTCTATTCAAGCTCTACTCTTGTGAGGTGCTATTCAACCGTGGTCTTTGCTACATCTACCTGCAACAGATGGATGCTGGTATGCAGGATCTTTCATATGCTGTAAAGGAGAAGGTGGTAGAAGACCACAACGTTATCGATGATGCTATTACAGAACAGGCAGAGGTTTGTGCATACCAGGATGCATCTGATGGGCTCTATCTGACTTACTTAGGGCTATACCGTTTTCTCCATCCCTGTGGGAGTTGTCTACAGACCGAACGAAGCCAAAGTACGAAATCTCAAGACAAAGGATTATCTCGGCAAGGCCAGACTCGTCGCCGCCTCAGATCGTGCCAATGCTTTTACAGGCTTTGCTGGTTCTGAGATTAAGAATGTCAGTTATTCTTATTATAAGCTGATGGCTCATCAACTAACATGTCTCAGGCTGGCAAATTCGAAGTCAAGGATGACAGACCTCCTGACAACATCTCCTTTGCTGCTACGAACCTCGTCAAGCCTGGTCTTTCGTCTCGAAGACAACAATCAGAACCTCCTACTAGCCGAAATGTATTTCCGCCAACACCCCCACCCGAGAACGAGCGCCCAACACGCGGCGCTTCCGTACGTGGCCAGAAACCTCACTTGGCTAAACTCAACATCCAACAGGCCGAGCCGAATCGCCGGTATGAGAAGGCAGCGTCACCCGCGGATAGTCGACGACCCGTGCCTTCAAGATCAGCGTCTACTAGTGGCAGGACGATGCAAAGGGACCCGCAACCTCTGCAGCTCAGGCCCAAACAGATCCCGGAGGAGGCGGGTTCACCAGAGGATGTCTATGCCATGTATCAGGGCCCCGGTGGTGCGCGAAACTCGAGAGGATCAGCTGGCAGTCGACGCCCTAGGCAAGCGCGGTATTCTGAAGAGGAAGATGGTTCAGACTACGATGGCTCGATCAACGAAAACGACTTCGAGATGGTTGGTGGTGGCCATCGACATGGTGGCAGCTCCTATTCAGGTCAACGAATTGCTCGTCGACCTGAAATCACAAAGATCCGTGTTAAGGTCCATGCCGATGAGGTCAAGTTGATCATGATCTCCCCCGATACCGAATTCACAACCCTGGAACAAAAAGTTCGTGATAAGTTTGGCATCAGACGCCGATTCAAGATCAAGGTCAAGGATGAAGACATGCCTGACGGTGACATGATTACCATGGGCGATCAAGACGACTTGGAAATGGTGGTTGATAGTGTTAAAGAGGAAGCTAGGAAACAGCGAGCAGAAACCGGAAAGATGGAGGTACGTGAAAATTTCCTTTCGAGGCATTACAGCAGGTTGCTAACATCATCACAGATCTGGATCTTTCAAATTTAGACATATACCCTTACAGCGAGCATTTACATTTTTGGATATTTACGAATCTACATCACGAAGCAACGGTTCGTGTCGGATCAACGAAATCGTCAATAGGCGAATCTTCAACTATTTTATGGAAATTCTACCATTATCTTAATCTTGTACTTTTGTCGGAAGCATGTTATACTAGTCGGAGCATACTAAGGATCTTAAGTTAGATAAGCGGCCGGAGTCGGGGGTCATGATTTCTACCTACCTAATCATTGAAGGGAAACAGGGCAAAGAAGGGAAAGCCTAGTCGTGTTTCAGAAACACAATTATCACGATGTTATGACAAGCTCTACCATTAAGTCCGTTGTGTGAAGTTTAAGATTGTGAAAGAGATGGCTTTGTTGGTCTTATAGAAGTGTTCAATAACTTTTGATTGGTACATAGTGTTAGAGCGTCATACAGTATAACACATTTGAGTCCATACTATGGTGATATTCAAGATCCGGGCATTACAGTCTCCTACCCAGCAGAGGATCATCATTCTGGCGCACAACTCCTTATTCGGCGATTGCTTTGGCCTCTGAAGCCATCGCGGCAGTTTCGTCCAGCCACTTCTGACGGAGACTCTCTCCACCATGGTCTAGCTCATCAACCAAGGAACGCACAAGAGTAGTACGAGCCCGCCATTCATCCTGGCCGAGCACGCTGAACAGTATGCGTGATGCTTTGCCAACAGCGTGTGGGCTACCGATGGCAATTAAGCGAAGAACACAGTGCAGATCCGGCGCCTGGTCAGAAGGGACGCGCTGCAGGAGATGATCAAGGGCGTTTTCCCAGTCGTCTGATGTGTGGACAATGTCATGAGCAAGGCCGAACAAGTCGCGACACAGAGGCTCGGCTGCTAGGGCTGCACGATAGATGGCGATAGGAGGGCGCCAGAAAAAGTACGGCAACAGGTGGGCTATGTCCGCGGCGGAGTTGTAGCGGGTAGTCTCGTGTGCGAGGACCTGGAAGGTATATGACTGCTGCGATGATTCGGACGAGGTCATGGCTGGGACAGCAGTCAGGGGGGCAGGCCAGCTAAGGGAGGTACCGCGCGGTTGAATGGGAATGTAGTCACTGGCATTGGAGTTGGATGAGGCGGTTATGGCGCGGACTTGGTTGATGAGAGGTGTGAGGAGGTTTCCCCTTATGAGATCTTGTTCGCGAGTTGTATGCTCGGTGAGAGGCATCTTGAAAAGGAGGTTGCGGTATTCGTACTGGAAGAAGTCGAGCTTCTGCGGGTTGAGTTTTATGCCGCCGCGGGTAAATTTGTAAGTCAACTATTCCAACAGTCAGTAAAATAAACACAAAACGATGTTCTCAAATCAGGGGGCCTATGAGATGAACGTACGTTCTCAGCTACGTCCTCAAGGAAGCGTGGTACCTGAGCACCTCTCTTGAACGAGGCACCTAGATTGGCAAGCCATGCCTGCAGAGCCATTGGAAAGATGTTTTGGTTCATATACGTAGACAGATTGACACTGTCATTGCGCTTGCTGAGTTTCGATCCATCATTGCTAACGAGAAGACCCAGGTGGGCAAAAGTAGGAGGTTCCCAGCCAAAGGCCTCATAGAGAGCTAGATGTTTGGGCGTTGAGATGAGCCATTCCTGTGAGTATAAGTACAGTCCTTTCCGAAGTTAAATCCTGAATTTAACTTACCTCTCCACGAATAACATGCGTTATTTTCATGAGATGATCGTCAACCACATTGGCGAGATGGTACGTAGGATACCCATCTGTCTTCATGAGCACAAAATCCTCCTCGGGATCCTTCTTCTGAAACGGCCCATAGATGGCATCCTTGAACTTTGGCGTACCAAAGCGACCTGAGTCAAGTCTAACGACGTGACCCTCGCCCTTGGCAGCGCGCTCGTCCGACTCGGAACGTGAGATGGACCGGCATGTGCCCGGGTAGGCGGTGGACTTGCCGGCGTCGTGGAGAGCGCGCTTCTGAGCTTCAAGTACTGACGAGGTACAGAAGCAGCGGTAGGCAGAGCCATTTTCGATAAGGGATTGAGTGTGTTCTTTGTAGATTTCTAGACGCTCTGACTGAGTGGCAATGAGTCAGTATATATCTGGGGCTTGAGAGTCAAGATGGGCTTGCCTGCCGATAGGGGGCGTATGGACCTCCTTTGTCGGGTCCTTCGCTCCATGAGAGACCTGCCCACTCGAGATCTTTAAAGATGCGCTCTTCAGCATCCGGTACTAGGCGGTTCTTTGAGTACAAATTAGCATGAGTACACTTTAAGATTGAACAAAATGAACTCACCTGGTCAGTATCCTCAATGCGTATAATGAAATCACCACCTTTTGAAGCCTTGGCTACCAAGTTATTGAACAGGGCCGTCCTCAAAGAACCCAAGTGCAAGTATCCGGTAGGTGAAGGTGCAAAACGTGCCCGAATTGGTTTATCGGCTGATTGTCCAAGGATATATCGCTGACTTGTCTCACTCCCTTTGGTTTCTGTCTTAGTAGTGTTGGCGTTTTGACCACGTTTCTTGAGGGCCGACAATCTCGAGGGTTTCCTAACTGTTCGAGCATCCTGATTTGCTAGTCCATTAAGATTTTCTGAAGTATTTTGAGTCGTAAGAGTCGTAGCCGGGTTTACTTTTTCCAAATTATCATGTGGTCGAATAAGTGAAGTTGCAAATCCACGATGAATTGATACTATTGGTCGATGAGCCCATTGTGCTTGTAGGATATGCCTCGATAGCCGTGTTGAGCGGCTCGAAAGGGGTATCATGATGAAAATGAAGCATTCATGACAAGCCAAGTGAGTCCAGTGAGTGCGAATGAGTCGGGATATTGTGGCGGTACATTAGTTAGAAGGTAATGCGCCACAATGTGGCAGGCGATTTAAAGTAGCGTCAACGATAAGAAACGCAGTTTGTTTCTTATCAGTAAGACCCTGAAATTTCAGCTATGAGTTTGAGTGAGGGAACCCAATATCAATCATGTAAAGCAAACGAATATAGGATAAGTCTGATTGTTAATAGATACTTGGTTTTTATAATGGCCATCAGGTTCGCTTGATTCATCATGTTCGTATTGCCTCTGTAAGAGTACTAGAGGGCTTCACAAAAACAATAGGTACCTACCTAGGTAGGCGTCAGCGAACATGACGCATCCATAAAACATCAAGTGTGGTTACAAGGTAGGAAGGAGCAAAAAAAAAAAAAAAAAAGGTTTGTACTAGACAGAGCATTTACTTAAGCACTATTCCGCTTATTATATAGAGACAATAGAGAAATCAGCTAACGTTAGTTATAATTTTCTTCTTTCTCTAACAAATAACGTGCCTTTGTTATCGCAGTCGAGTCGCTGTACCCCGCGCTACATACAGCCCGCGCCAAAAGATTTTCTACGGGCCCTTGCTCCCAACCAACAAGAGTTGATCGACACAGCGAGCGGACCAATTCTTCATCCTGCATTACAGTACTGTAACTTACAGTGCCGTAAGATCCCAGCTTCAAGATGGATGAGAACCCGTTCAACGCCGGCTCTCCGGGCGCCGAAGAGGTTGATCTCTATGGTGAGTTCTGAATACTTCATTCTGGCAATTTTCACTGCCAAAAGGTGGCGGGTTAAAAGAGGCCTGACTAATTCAACTCGATAGAACTGCTCGAAATCGACAGAACTGCGACACCAGACCAGATCAAGAAGGCTTACAGAAAGGTATGTGATCGCCATCCAGAGAATTCTCAAAGTACAAAGTCTTACAAGTGTCAAACAGGCCGCTCTCAAGTATCACCCAGACAAAGTCGCCGAGGAACATCGAGAAGAATCCGAAGCCAAGTTCAAGGAAGTCACACAAGCCTACGAAATCCTCAGCGATGACCAGAAGCGCGAGCTCTACGACGTCCATGGCATGGCCGCCTTCGACAAGTCCCGCGGCGGTCCCGGCGGCCCTGAGGTCGACCTCAACGATATCCTCTCCCAAATGTTCGGCTTCGGCATGGGTCCCGGCGGCCCTGGTGGCCCCGGCGGTCCTCGTCGGCCAAGACGCGGTCCTGATGAAGAGCAGGAGTACAAGGTGACGCTTGAGGAGCTGTACCGCGGTAAGACTGTCAAGTTTGCTGCCAACAAGCAGGTGCTTTGCGGCCAGTGCAAGGGCTCTGGTGGCAAGGAGAAGGCCAAGTCTTCGTCTTGTGAGCGCTGTAAGGGCAACGGTATTGTCGAGGCCTTCCGCCAGATTGGTCCTGGCATGATGCGACGCGAGACTGTTCTTTGCGACCACTGTCAGGGCAGCGGTCAGGTCTTCAAGGAGAAGGATAGGTGCAAGAAGTGCAAGGGCAAGCGAACAACGCAGGAGAAGAAGGCTCTTGAGATCTACATTCCACGAGGCTCCATGCAAGGCGAGCGTATCGTTCTCGAGGGCGAGGCCGACCAGTATCCAGACCAGACGCCCGGTGATATCGTCTTCACCCTGGCGGAAGAGCCTCACGATGTCTTTACCCGCATCGGCCACGATCTGTCTGCTGAGCTGACCGTGACACTTGGTGAGGCTCTTTCAGGCTTCTCGCGGACAGTTCTCAAGCACCTTGACGGACGAGGTATTCGCCTCGAGCGACCAAGGGGCAAGATTCTGCGACCCGGCGACGTCCTCAAGGTGCCCGGCGAGGGTATGCCTATGAAGCGGGGCGAGACCAAGGGCGATCTTTACCTGATTGTCAAGGTCGAGTTCCCCAAGGACGGCTGGCTGAAGGATGACTCGGCGTATGAGGCGCTGCAGAAGATGCTCCCTCCTGCGCCCAAGGACGTTGAGGCCGAGGAGGTGGATGAGGTTGAGTACGAGGACGATGCCGACCTTGAGAAGGTAAGCTTATACTCCTGTGACTGTGATTAGTAACATCAGCTGACTTGGTGATAGATGGGCGAAAACTCGGGCGATGGCCGATTCGGAGGTGACTGGGAGGACGACGATGACGATATGGGCGACGGCCAAGCACAGTGCCAGACGCAGTAATCGTCTATATTGTTGCCATCGGAAGAAAAAGATAGAACAGACCTAGAGACGTGAGGTTTCCGCCCTGGGTTAATGAAGTGACGACTATTTCAGCATCAGGGGCGGATTGGACGCTGCTACGGCGATGGCGGCGTCTTGGGTTTGCTAGAGCTAAAGGATATCAAGGCTCTCAACAAAAGGAGGTATAGCTAAGAGCTCTGTTCGATTTGGATGGAAACGTATATCCATGGACGGCATCACATCGTACCACACTACTCTTGCTTGGAATCAAAGATGGACGAGTCTCGCTCTGGAAGGGGGGAGGTTCCCGTGCGAGAGAGAGAGAGACAGAAAGAGACAGAGAGAGAGAGGTTATAGATAGATACTTGAGCATAAATGCGTTGCATTAGAGGTCTTTAGGTTTCTGAATTGCTGAAAGGTTGGCGATTGCACTTTGATGTCGAGTGAGAACAAAGGAGCGAAGTTGGGAATTTATTAATGAGGAGCGGTATAGTATAAGTAGAGTAAACTACCTAACTACCTAAGTAGCCGTGGCTGTGGACCCACGTCTGAGCGTATAGTACCTCTTTGGCCTACCCTTTTTATACCGTTTTCCTCTTATTATTAGGTTCTTAGGCGCATTTCTACATCCTACATAAATAAACTTACAAAGTCTGAGTTTACAGTACCAAGCCTTAGTAGTGCCTTGCATTGCATCTTCGGAGACAGCTTAGATACATGAAGACCCCATCCCCACTTGACGTAATCACGAACCTCTTCTCCAACATCAAACTTTCTTCCTTCACCAAACTCACCTTCATCGTCGTCCAAAATGTCTCGCAAAGGCGTAGGCCTCGCGGCCTTTGATCGCTCACGTCTCACATCAGCCCACTACGCTTCTCACGGCTCCTCATTACGCGCCAACAACGCCCAAGCCCTCGAGACCCAACTCGCAGTCTTCCGCTCCCTCCTGCAGCAATTCGCAAACACGCATGCCCGCGACATACGCTCTGATCCTGCATTTCGCGCACAGTTCGCCCGCATGTGCGCCGCTATCGGGGTGGACCCCTTGGCCAGCAGCAACGCCGCGGGTGGAAGCGCAAGTGGAAGCTCGGTGTGGGCGCAGCTGCTGGGCAAGACGGTGAATGACTTTTACTTTGAGCTTGCTGTGCGTATCGTAGAGGTCTGTGGTGCTACGCGTGCTGAGAATGGCGGTCTTATTGGACTGGCGGAGCTGAGGGAGCGTGTTGCTGCGGGACGTATGGATGGCGCGGATCCCATCGCCGACGACGATGTTCGGCGCGCTGTGCAGACCCTCGCTCCCCTGGGCGGCGCGTACGCTGTTGTGCGAGTCGGCCGTAAGGAGTACGTTCGAAGTGTACCCCGTGAGCTCAACGATGACCAGGTCTCGGTCGTCGAGGCGGCGCAGGTGCTGGGCTATGTGAGTGTGGGTATGTTGAGGGATAACCTAGGCTGGGATAAGGCTCGAGCCAGGACTGTCATCGACGACCTTGTTGCAGGCGGGATGCTGTGGGTGGATAAACAGACAAAGGGCGAGTGGGAATACTGGAGTCCTAGCTTTATGGCTGAGTCGGCTGGTCCAGAGGAGGGTTGAAACACCTTGAAGCATCTTTTCACGACCCTACGAAAGAGCCTCGAGATCTCAAGCCAAGCTTGGACCGTACATCAAGCCGAGCAGGCATCTCTTGAGCCAGGACTTTGGGGCCAGGCAGCTTGGGCGGGTAGTACACACATCAAACTTGATACGCCCCCCTCGATTTGATTCACTTAGACCATGGACCATGAACACAGGGTTTGATATCCTACAATGATATCATGAACCAGCATGGGTCCAACCGGAGCATTGGACGCATTCCACGCCGCAGTGTCGGCTCAACAGGAGTTGGAACATAACGGGTAACCAGGTGGGAAGCTCAGGAGCTAGAAACTTGTAGAACAGCTGTGGGACGCAAGTCTGCCAGCTTCCAACTCTTAGTTAGGTGACTCGAGATTGCCATGCATATTACACTGGAATCGCTACACTGTGGGTTCCAGCTAGACAGAAACCAGCAAGACAGTTAGTTCTATCGCAGAGTATATAAAAAAGATAAAATACCAGTTCATTTCATTACCAACAGCTCGCACATACAAACATACACACATATTGCCACTT
>JAJJWN010000451.1:0-13369 GCA_021655885.1 Fusarium abutilonis
CTTTCTACCAACATCCCCTAACAAGTATACAGCCGCAACACTCCCATCACTTACTTCCCCCACACCACCGAGGGAGATTCTCGCTTCGATTTCTTCAAGCAAATTGTTGTATGGCATCCGATTGAAAGAACACTCAACCAACTCGACTGGGCCTTTGGCGAATCCGCCTCCCAGTTCGCTCTCGCGCTCTTCACCTTTCTCTATGTCGACATCATCGATGCTACAGCCACGCTCTACTCCATGGTTCGCTTCTGCGGCGTTGTTAACCCTCGCGATGGCGACTTTCCCCGCTCGACACTTGCGTACTGTACAGATGCTGCTTTCGTCTCCATTGGCGCTCTGTTCGGCAGCTCCCCCGTCACAGCCTTCATTGAGAGTGGTGCTGGAATCGCAGAGGGTGGAAGAACTGGTTTGACCGCGATGATGACTGGCCTGTGCTTTATCGTTGCCGTCTTCTTTGCGCCCATCTTTGCGTCTGTTCCACCTTGGGCGACTGGCTGTGCCCTGATCTTAGTAAGTTGTTCTCATCCCTCCCATGCCTTGTTGTGTTGGGGGATTTCTAACACAGGCAATAGGTCGGCTGCATGATGATCCGCCAAATTACCCAGATCAACTGGCGATACATCGGCGACGTTCTCCCTTCCTTCGTCGTCATGACCTTTATCCCCTTCAGCTACAGCGTAGCCTATGGTCTGATCGCGTAAGTCCCTCTCCTAGCCTTCTTATAGCTCTCTCACTAACAAACTTCATCAGGGGCGTGTTTGTCTATACCGTTCTCAACAGCCTCGTCGGCATTGTCGTCTTTGCTTCCCGCGGATATATCGAGCCCCGCGAGTACGACCTCAAGGAGTACTGGACCTGGAAGGGTTCCGGCCGCGCACCCTGGTTCATCCGCGCGATCCGCCACCGCCGAGACACAGGCCATGATGATGATGAAGATGATCATCAAGACAGCGCTGCTTTTGCCATGACGAGCATCGACTATGCCGACCGCCGTGATCACAGCAGCTCCACGACCGGTGCGTCCACGAGCAAGGACGAACACCCCATGTCTCCTCCTCCTGGACGCTGGGTAGGTTAACTTAGTCCAGGGTTCTACTTACACATGGCACTTTCTATTCTCTGTATTGGTGTTTTAAAAAGAGGCCATGCCTCGTTTTGGGTTTGTGGGACGAAACGTAAAATAGGCTTTGCTTCTGGATGACGACAACTAGGGGGCTTGATAGCAGCGGTTGGAGGAAAGCAGCGTTGGTATGAACGGCAACGAGAAATGCAGAAAACGGGACGGTCTGTGCCTGATAAAAGGGCTAGATATTGAGATGTTAGATGTCATGTAGCAATGGAAATCAGATATGAAAAAGTCGAGCGCGTCAAATTCTATGACATGACTCAATTCGTAATATAGTCCGAGATTCTTCTCTTCTATCCGTCATGTAACTTTTAAGAAGTCAGCCATCAGCATCATATCATAGAAACCTGGTATCATAGAAGCTCTTGCATAAAATCCAGTCACAGAACCCAGTATCTCTATTCCCACCACCACCACGACAAGTCGTTCGATAGCTCAAGCACCCATATCCACATCTCCATCCCCATCACCACCGCCGCCTCGACCGGTTCTCAAGGCCTGCTCTGCATTCTTCCTCCGCTCCAAACTCTCCTTCACCCACTTCTCACATGCACTATCGCCACCCTCAGCAACCTTGCTGCGCACAACTCCCTTGAGCACCTCACCTGCGAAGCCCACAAAGTTATGTCTTCGCAGTGCATTCTCAAACATCCAGTCCCGACGCTTGCGCTCCTCCCTTGCCAGCAACTCCTCGTCACCAAAGTCGCGTGCCCGCTGTCGTAGATCCCGACACATGGCCAGTAAGTTAAAGCGGATCTCGGTGGTATCGTATCGTGCAATGCGACGCTGGAGAACGTCGACTACTTTTGTGGCAAAGTCGTCTGAGGTGCAGGGGCCGTGGGAGATGGGCGCCGGCTGCAAGCCGTCAAGCTCGTATAGTGTGCCGTTGACGGGTGTATAGGCGATGAAATGGAAGGCATCCTCCGACTCTGCACCCGTCTTGTCTGTCTCGTCGGCGAAGGGACTGCTACGGGCGAAGCTGTTGTGCACCTCGCGGATAAGGTCTGAGTTGCTGAGGGCCTCGCCGCGGAACTCGGGCGGCAGCACCATGGTGAACTCTCTAAAGTCGCCCAACTGCTCGCCTATCTCTACATCGCCCGTCTTGTTTAGCAGCACGCTCAGGAGGGCTTGCGTGGCGCATGCATTCTGGATCGTCTGCGCGGCGAAGAAGATGTTTTCGGATGCGGCGTGGTCGAAGCTACCGTCGCGGGGTCCCTCAGGTGTCGCATATGGTTGATCTGTCGGGTATTTGAAGAGAAAGATTACGCCGTAGACGGGATGGAGAGTAAGAAGCTCGGATGGGTCGAGGGTGAGGAGCTCTTCGAACTGGACGTCTTTGACGCCGAGGTTTTCGATAAGGGAGGTGAAGACGCCCTAGCAAGTCCTCATTAGCTTGTGCATATGTTGGTAAGATTGTTCTCGCCGTACCGCATCGGATTCAACTATAAGATTGATTAGCAATTCGGTTCATACTGGAGCGGGACGAGGTACTAACTGGTATTCCATCCACCACTCATTGTTGCGACAAGCCTGGTGTTTCCCCGTAGATCTTAGCTCGAGCCAGCGGTGTTGAGCAAAATCCGTTGAACAAGGATCTTCTATTATTCCTAACTAACGTTTGAAGTGTAGGAAAACAGGCGTCTGAGATGTGCCAAGATTATGTGAAGGAGGAGAATGACGAACTTGAAGCTTCAAAACCAGAGGACGGAACTCGTAGCCACCGACATCTGATATCATCCGCTCCTGATAAGATAAGGAATGTAAAAGGCAACAACAGTTACGACATCACTCATAGCATCGGTAATAGTCCGAATTATCAAAAATTAAAAAAGCTTAGTCCTTTATTTCATACTACATACTATTTCAGAACTTTCAAATTTCGCAAGTCAATGGCTGAGCTTGCTGTTACATCATCTTGCACATCGATCGTACACAATCCTCTCTGACTAAAAAGTATCAAATAAAACAAAGTAGACAAGCTATCTAAGCGCTGGCTATGTCGATCAACAAGGGCCTGCGCCCGGCTTTCTTCTGAAGGAGTAAGAAGTATCTCGCTAAGAAGAGAAATGCACTAGGCAATAGAAAGAAACACCGCCAACTCCTGAAATAGTCCTTACATCCAATGCTTACTATGAGTAGCATTCCTGGTGTAAACTTTTCCACTCATTCTGCCGTCGCTTGCGTACAACACATTATCAACCAAGAATGGTCGCGTTTCAAACAAGCATTTACAAGGGAATAAGTTGTTCCCTTTCTTGTTCATTATTCCCCCCAACTCCCTGCTCTGCCTGTCTTTCTTGACCATCCGCTGTTAGCCTCTGCTGATTGTCATGCTCTGTATCGGGGTTGGTAGTCGCCCCGTCACCTCCATTTTCGCCCTGATTTTCGTTGTTTTGTGCCGCTGCTGCTGCCTCTGCCTCCCTAGTTTCAGCCTCTCTGCGCTCTCTTTCCATCCGCGCCGTAGCCTCCAGATTAGCAATATGCCTCTCTGCCACACCCGGTGCAATGCTGGCCAAGAATAAGAGTCCAGCTCGCTCTAGACGTCTGAATTGAGAAAGAAGCCAGCTTTCAGGTCCTTGGTGTTGCGCCACCAGCCGCTGTGCCATTTCAGTAGGATCCGGTTCTTGTCTAGGCTGCTGGTTCTGCTGCTCTGGTCTAACAGCACCTTGTCGACGTCTTGGCTGTTCAAGAGGAATCAGATTCTCGAGGTGCCGCCCCAAAGGCCGCCATACGTGGTCAGGCACCCCATTGAGAACGCCAGTGCTGAGCACGAAGATGAACACGGCGATGACAATGATAGTAAGCCACCGGGACCAACTTGCATTTGGAGAGGTAAAGAACCAAATAAATAGAGCCAGGCGAAATAGAAGCCAGATCTGTGGCCATAACTGCATGAGCAAAGGTGGAATCCCTGCCATAGGCGGGTTGCCTCGGTGCATCAAAGGAGCCACAATAGCCGCCGGGTCTGGTTGTGCCTGATTCTGGTTCTGATTCTGACCTTGACCCTGTTGCACTGGTTCCTGCTGAGGCGGTGCGTGCTGGGGTTGCTGCTGAAAGAGCTGCCGGTGTTGCTGAGGCAGAGGCTGGCCTTGAGGTTGAGTTTGATACAGAGGCTGCGGGGCCATATGAGAACGAGGATGATGGTGGTGATGGTGATGATGATGGTGTCTGGCTCGTACTTGAGCATCATGAATGGCGCTGCTAAGAGCGGCAGCTTGTCTAAGTTGGGGGAGACTTGTCTGATGCCGAAGTCGTGGCGTGTAATATGTTTCGGAACTGGTATTATTGAAAAGTAGAGCTCTGGGGCCTTCGGGCGATGAGAGAATATAAACCTCAGGTCCTTGTCTCGCCTGAGAACTTCCAGGTGCTGTGGTCGTGGTAAGTCGAGTCAGCATTGGGTCAGGAGTTCCTCGTCCGCTACCAGTGATAGAAGGGTAGCTGGGCGCAACCACTCCAGGTTGGACCAAGGGGCGATTATGAAGAGAAGTGCTTGAAGCACTCCGCTGCATTGCGCTGGCCATCGCCGCTGTAGCTTGATTAACGTCAGCACTCCGGATAATGTTCTGTACATCAGCCGGAGACATGGATCCATTGGCACTGGTATTACCCTGTTGTCCAGGTGCCACGCTCCGAATTACAGTCTCGACTTGGTAGGTCTGTCCGTTGGGTCCAACATGCTCACGGTAGGTGTGACCTGGAGCTGGGCTCGCTCGACCGCTGTTATCCCCAAGGGGAGCATTTCCACCTGTGCCACTGTCACCAACACCGCGCATCCCCATTTGAGCTCTCGTCCGTTGGTTCTGGTTAAGAGCCCTCGCCATGGCTTCTCGCTGTATATTATTCAGCCACTGTGTCATGTTTTGGTGGTGGTGTTGGAAAGCTGCAGCCTGCTCTGGAGTATGAGAAGGGGATGGGGACGGCATGCGTGGCTGATTGAGCGTGTTTGAAGTCGCAGGCATCGAGTTTCTCCAAGCAAGTCCTGGCGGTATCTGATAACCAAAAGCATGGCCATGAGGAGGTTGAGGTTGCTGAGGCTGCGGTCGTGGAGGATTCGTTGGTGGGGCAGAATTAGTCGGACTGGGACCTCGCGCTGGGGCTGGAGCTGGAGCGGTCATGATAGGTATAGTTGGAGTTGAAGATTGGCTATCGCGAATGACGAGGTGAATGGTTTGTTGATCGGGGGTGCGGAGCTATAGCCAGGGTAAGTCGTCTAGTTAGCAAGTCGTAGCCGTGGCAAGTTGGAATATATTTCAGGAGCAACATACCGCATCAGCACCAAAGATATCAAGCAATGTATCCGATTCGCGAGTAATGGCACGTCCGCGATGGATCAACCGCTGTTGCTCATCCGCAGGGCGCAAGGGGAGACTCTGGCGAATCCTGTCCTTGAGCTGCTTGACGGTGGTGTTTGCAGCAAGAGCAGGGAAAAGCAAGGGTCGATTCACACCAACAGACGGTGAAACAACCTGAAGGTTGATAGTTTGTTCGTCTACTGCTGAGCTTGAGGCGGCGGCAGTTCCATCCTTATCGGAACGAGTTGCGGAAGGCATGGAAGCCATGATGGGCAAGCTTTTGGCATGCCACGCCCAGTCGTAGGTCAGGGTAGGTAGGCAGGTAAGCTAAGGGAAGGAGGAAGGCAGTCCGAAATGTTGAGGTAAAGGAATGTCGAGCAAGAACAAAGGACGGGACGGATCGACGTCGATGGAAAGTATGATTCAAGAGAATCTGTCGGTAATCGATAACATGAGCGTTCGCCTCCCTGTCCTTGTTTGTGGCTGCCGATCTACGAGAGCTCACGTCTTTAAAGAAAAAAGCACCGACTTGTTGATTGACGTCGGTTTGTCTCGTCTTACTAACACTGACGAGGTCGCATGTCCAAGAGAACCCTGAAGCGCGAGTATATGTGGCAAAATGGAAACAATCCGAGAAACAATCCGAGTTGGCAGAAGCTGAAGGAGGGTTGACAGAATTGTTATATTCACTTTTTCAGAGTGATTCTTTGGTAGGAGTTGAAGATGTGGTGAAAAGACGTGATATTCATAACACGGACAATGGTCAGGGTGGCCTTTTGGGGCCTTGCTAAACTCAGGTACGGGCGACCTGCACTGCGACATTGGATGGAAGTGACGGGAAGACAGCCGTTGCGGTGTCGGTGGGTACGTACCTGCCCCCCAAATACCTAGATAACGTACCTACGTTGCAGCGGTCCCGTCGCTGTTACTGTTTTTCAATTGGTTAGCTTCCATTTTCAGTATTGTCCCATTTTTGTTCGTCCCTTCTTCCTGCTGCTGCAAATTCGGGGGTCGGCATTTCTTACCTCCGAGAGTTGCAGTTACCTAAGGTAGGTACTTTAGCTACCTAGGTAGGTATGTGCGGCTAACATGGAAGCTTGAATGGCCGCAACCCATCGTCATCATTGAGTTTGACGTCAACACCCCTCAAAAAAAAAGTTGTCGTTCTATTGAGAGGCTTCATCTGCCTCCTCAATCATCTCTCCGGCGCACCGCGCAATAAATAGCATCTCACAATTACAACGAGGCAGCGCTCAATCGCTGTCTGCTGTTGCCCACCATGGCACCAATCCTTGGGCCTGGCTCCTCCCAACTCGGCAGTCACATGCTCCGCTACTCTTTCTATACCCACGGTCGTTGCGCAAACTGCTACTCACCATCTACTTCGGCCTCGCGACACATGTTTGTAGCCACGACAAGATCGCGATGCCTACCACGGCCTTCGGTCTCTTCAATTCGAAATTTTGCGTCCAATTCGGGCAAGAGACCGAGATTCTCCCAGCGTCTCGGCGAGGCCATGCGTAATACCAAAATTCAATGGTACCAGATCCCTGTCGGTCTAGGTATAGGATTCCTTGGTCTCGTCCAGTTTTATAAAGTCTCTTCTCGAGAGAAGGAGAGGCGTGAGATTGAAGATGGACAGGAGGGAACAAGGACACCTAAGAAGCGTGCGAGGGTTCGCCCCGAGGGTCCTTGGTATGTCAATTGCTTCTGCCCCTATTCCCATGTTCATGCTAACACGAGTCCAGGCAAGTCCAAGTCATGTCAACTCTGCCCCTCAAGGCTATCTCTAGACTTTGGGGCCGTTTCAATGAGCTAACTATCCCTTATTACCTTCGAGTTCCTGGTTTCAAGCTTTACTCCTGGATCTTTGGTGTCAAGTTTGTTCCCTCAGTTGGCCCTCCAGGAGCCCTTTGCTGATGAGTGCAGTCTTGACGAAGTTGCCGAACCCGACCTCCATGTCTATCCCAACCTTGCATCCTTTTTCTACCGTACCCTCAAGCCCGGCGCTCGACCTCTCGACCAGGATCCTCATACTCTTATCTGTCCGTCCGATGGCAAAGTCCTCCAGTTCGGCCAGATCCAAGGCGGTGACATTGAACAGGTCAAGGGAATGACCTACAGCATCGATGCTCTCCTCGGCAAGAACACACCTCCGCCAAGTATTTTCGACGGTTCATCTATGGAAAGTAGCCGAACGTCTAGCTCCACCGATTTGTCAAAAGATGAAGAGCTGGTCAAGCAGGATGAAGAGTTTGCTCAGGTCAACGGTATTCACTACACTTTGCCCGACCTTCTCTCCGGTGCTGGAAAGCAAGCCTCTTCAGGAAAACAGGCCCCTTCAGCAAAGGATGAGTCCATGCCCGCTTCTCCCGGCACAGTGTCCGAGGTTCGTGCTGAGCTCGCTCTGGGTGAGCGACCTTGGTATGATCTTGTCTCCCCCGATAAGACAACTGCCCTCTACTATGCAGTTATCTACTTGGCCCCTGGCGACTACCACCGTTTCCACTCACCCACCAACTGGGTTGTCGATCGCCGACGCCACTTTGCTGGAGAGCTCTACAGCGTGTCCCCGTACCTCCAACGAACCCTCCCTGGTCTTTTCACTCTGAATGAGCGCGTGGTACTTCTAGGCCGCTGGCGTTGGGGTTTCTTCAGCTACGTTCCGGTTGGTGCGACCAACGTTGGATCTATTGTGGTCAATTTTGATAAGGAACTACGAACAAACAGCCTGTTGACAGATACGGCAGCGGATAGAGCAGCAGAGGAGGCGGCCAGCAGGGGTGAGCCGTATCAAGGATTTGCTGAGGCGACATATGAGGCTGCCAGTCCTGTTTTGCGAGGCCATGCGCTTCGACGTGGTGAAGAGATGGGCGGTTTCCAGCTAGGCAGCACCATTGTGCTCGTGTTCGAGGCGCCTGCGGGCAAGACAGGTGAGAACAATGAGCACACCGGATGGGACTGGGCCGTGGAAAGGGGACAAAAAGTGAAAATGGGACAGGCTCTTGGACGAGTTGTCGAGTAGGGCAGGGTATTGTGTTGCGCCACTGTACAAAGACTTTATCGCGAATTTAGCGTTTGGATATTTGCTGATATATATACATGAACGACCCTCTTATGAATTTTTTTTTTTTGTCGCTGTTGTGTCTTGTTTGAATCATGAACTCAGTGCATCATATAAAAGGAGATAGCATAGTGTTTATGTAACGGTAATTTTATTCAGTCCGTCTCAAATAACCGATACGGGCAATGCTCAAGCATCTAATTGCTGTTCGCTAAAATGCAATTTTCTATTTTAAATCCAACCGACGTTTCGCATATTCTCATAAGACACTTAAGCACCGAAGACCTTGACACGCTCCTCGAGAGGCTGGAACTCCTTGGAGCCAGCCTCGGCAGTCTTTCCACCAAAGACAAGCTGGGCGTTAAGGGTCCAAGTAGAGGGAATCTTCCAGGTCTCGGCAACCTTCTCGTCGATCAGAGGGTTGTAGTGCTGGAGGTTGGCACCGAGACCCTCGGCCTCGAGGGCGGTCCAGAGGAGGTACTGCTGCATGCCGACAGACTGAATGGCCCAAGGAGGGAAACGGTCAGCATAGATGGCGAATTTGGACTGCATGACCTCGACGGCAGTGTTGTCGACGAAGAAGAGGGCAGTGCCAGCAGCGCCCTTGAAGCCAGAGAGGCGCTGGTTGGTGCTCTCCCAGGCCTCGGGGGGGACGATAGCGCGGAGGGTATCGGAGGTGATGTCCCAGAGCTTGTCGTGCTCGTCGCCGAAGAGGAGGACAACGCGGTTGGACTGGGAGTTGAACGATGAGGGAGTGTGAAGGGTGGTCTGGTTGACGATCTCGGTGATGCGCTGGGTAGAGATGGGGAGGCTCTTGGAGAGGGTGTAGATGGTACGGCGGTTCTTAGCCAGCTCGATGAGGGTGTCGGCGGTGAACTTGGCGGCCATTGTGACTGATTTCAAGTATGTGATATAGGTATAAGTGTAAGTGTGTGTAGGTGTAAGCGAGTTGAGTTTGATAGAGTGAAGAAACAAACACCGGGAGAATCAGGTCGAATATATAGCAATGTCCTCACCTACGGAGTCTTCAACCAACTACCATTGCCCCGCCATGTTAGCCCCGCCATTGACACTCTTTCCCTCGAGAAACGAACACATCAGACCCTGCAACTTTGTCACAATCACAACATCCATCCTCCACTGACTAATGTACCACCAGGCTAGCATCCGTCGGGGTCTTTGGCAGCGAATAGGCGTGTGAGGACCCACAGTGCCGTTGGATAATTAAGCCGCCGCGCGCGCTGAATAACATGTGTCAGGGATGATTCAGCCGGATATATGTTCCTTGATGGGCTATGACTCCGTAGAACGGCTACCCTACAGCCGTATGCCTGCGCATAGTTTGAAATGAGAATCGCTTGCTAGGAAATAGTGAAAACCTTACACGATCATTACAAATCCGCTGGCTTCAAGCCTCAGGTGAGTTTCAGATACAGACAAGTTAGTGTCTTGTCTTACAGGAGATCGTGCTGAGTCTCTGCAGACAAAACCAACACACTAACACACCGCCACGGACTTAGGGATTTTACGGACTTATTCTGACCACAACTTGGTCTGGTAGACATGTGAGAGAGATTCTAGTTCTGCTTCATGATATGATCATGGCATTCACAAGCCCACCCACAGCCAACCCTTCTTCATAGCGTTGAGTTCACACACGTTTCATCGCCATTCTTCGATATTCTAAAGCCCTTGGGCACGATATTGTACCTACACAAAGTAGGCATGGTACAATACCAGGGTGGTCTGTAAACTCTCCGCCTGCTTACCTTGAAAGAAGCCGAGACGCGCGCGAGTTTGATAGAATTGCCGAATGGGATACAATAGAGCGGGATACCCGCTGACGTAAACACGGCTCGCGTTAGAGACACTGCAAGCGACTGCCGAGCCTATCATAGCAGGCGAGAGATGCGAAAAGGAAATCTTGATACTACCAACTCGGTAACATGAGTGATCGTCTTGTTGCATAGGCGATGCCTAGTACCTATCTCGGTATCATTATCACAACGAAAACGGTCACATCAGAGTCGGAGACGTCGACGGTCGACCGACACAAACCGTGAACAACATGAGAATTAAATAAGTAGCTATAATCACAAGAAAAGCCACGTTTAACATTACTGACAAAGTGGAGTTGAATCAACAGATACATCTTCATTCAAAATATATAACTCAATTTTCAGCGCCAACAGAACAAGTTCGTCTCAAACCACCGCGGGGGGTATTTTCCACCCAGGAAATAGTCAATGTGCGACATGCCAAAGCTTTGATCGCCAAACAAACAACCAGTATCATACCCTCTAACGCCGTTCCCATGTCCCAATGCTCGTCTCATCTCAGAGTCAGAAAATACCAAAATGCTATGCCCCTCGCTTGCGCCGCGACCATCTATTTTGCGTCGGCTGGCAATCTTCCCTTTTTTGTACAATGCACTCCTTCTCTCCCATCTTCTCGCAAACAAAACGTCATCCGCCAGTTTCTCAGGTTGCCCCGTGGATATGCTGACGGAATCAGAGATAACAAGGTAAGAACGTTTACCAGGTTTCAGAAATGTACTTGCCCTCCTCTTTCTTGAGCGCCCAGAAGTTGTGGGCCTCCTCGCGCTCGAGGTTACCCTTCTCCATGGCAACATCGCAAAGGGCCTCCTCAACACCCTCGCCCATACCCTTGCTGCTTCCGCAAACGAAGATGCGTCCATCCAACGAGTTGATAATATACCAGACCAAGTCGGACTGGTTACGGACCTCTTCTTGCACGTACTTGCCGGTACCAACACGGCTCTGAACGACACGCTTCACCTCCTCCTCGTGAACACCCCACTCGCCACTGTAGATCTCATCTACAAGTGAGTCTCGGATACCCTGGAGAACCCAGACCTTGTTGGCACAGTTGGCCTGCTTGAGACGGCGCTGGACAAAGCCACGGAAGGGAGCAATACCAACGCCGGCACCGATCAGTAGCATAGGTCCATCAGAGTTGAACTGCTTGGCCAGAGGGTTGGCCATCAAGCCCTTGAACATGGGGATGAACACTTGAGGAGAACGTTCACCGGCCGCCTGAGCGCGCATGAACTTGTGAGCCTGTCGCTCAAAGAATCCAGATCCCACACCAGCACGGCAGCCACGTCGCCAATCCATGGAATCGTGGACTGTTACGGCAATCTCGATCAAGCGGCGCTGAGCATGCTCACGGAGGGTGTATGACTCTGTGGGGTCGTTGGAGAGAGAGTAAAATCGAGGCATGAGCTGAGCCTGGACGGAGAGAAGTTGGTCCATAGGAGGATGAGAGCTAGGGAATGCGTTAAGAATCTGGGAGAGAGTGACATGGGGACCACCGCGGAAGTCAGAAAAGATGCTAGCACCCTCGTTGGAGCAGAGGTAGTTGAGGATCTTCTTTTCGTTGGTAGCAGTGGCATGCTCCGCAATAACGCGGAGAAGCTCCTTGGTGGGGGCATAGGATTGAATATCGGTAGTCCAGGTAAGGAGCTCACGGCGGGTAGTGATGAGCTCACGGGGCTTGTCGTCACCCCATACGGTAGGCCAGCGGCCCTTGGTGGTCTTCATGAGAACAGGCTTATCACGCTGGAAGCGGGGGATCATGAGAGCGTCGAGAATCTCATCGACCGAAATCTCGTCGTTGGGGGCCATGACGCCGATGGCACCACCAACCTTGAAGTCGAAGACCTCCTCTGGAGGGTAATCAGTAATGTCGAGATCAAAGTGAAACGTTCGCTTCTCGGCACCAGGCCCGGTGAGCTCACGAGTGTTGTGAATCTTGGCGGGGTAGACATTGTGGGGAGGATGGGGCTGAACGAAGCGAGGAGGTACAATGGTAGTGTCGACACCCTCATATTCAGGGCCGGGAATGAGGAAGTTGTTCTTGGGAGTAGCAGGCTCAGAGTCAGAACCGAGAGATATGGCTGAGTCGGAAGGGGAGGTAGTTGGCCGAGGGATTGAGATAAAAAATACGGTTTGCTCGGGCATAGGGATGACGCCAGTCAAGTTGGCGGGAATGTTCTCAAGACGAAGACCCAGAGACTTGTATGCATCGTTGTCGGGCAGAGGAACCTCCTCGTACTCAACATCGTTTCGATCTCCCATGCAACAGGCGCCGCCACAGCAGCGTCCCATATACTCAGCCGGGGTCTCTCCTGTAATTCGCTGAATATCCCTGGCATTTTGGGCAATCAGGCGTGTAGATGCGCGACGGCGGCGCTCGAGGGGGATGACGGGCTCATCTTCTTGAGAATCGGAGTCGTCTGAGTAAGTCAATGAGGGTGCAATTGAGGGAGCACTCTCGGCCATGATGAGTTCAGGATGAGGTGGAGCGGCGGGGTTGACGATGCCGTCGATGCGAATAGCCGGAGCAGTCATGATGGGCCAAAAATGTGTATTGGCCGCTCGGAGGAAGTTGTTGTTGGCCGCCTGTAGCGTCGGGTATAGATGTTGTTGTATTGCTCTTCGAAACGAGGTAATGGTGACGGTTTGTGGTGTGGTTCGGAAGGCGACGTCAGGAAGCAAAGAGCATGACGATACAACAGGCAGGGATTCTGTCTGCGGAGGTAGGATAGATGTTCTGGGATTGAGATGCAATTGCCTAGAAGAACAACAGATGCGATTGATAAGATTCAGATTCTGCAACAGAAACAACAAGGTTTGATGGTGGGTGGAAGGAAAGAAGCAGAGGAAAGCAAAAAGCTTGGAGGGAGGCAAACAAGTTAGATCAAATAGCGGCCGAGAGCGGGAGGTTTTAAAAAAAACCTCCATGGCTCGTTCCCCCGATGCAGGTTTGGGTTGGGGATTCTCTTGGTGGGGCCTCCACTGGGCTGGCTATCTATGAAGTTAGGGCGTCATGCTTGCATCTCTTGTCGGGCAGGCCTAGTAG